>JAFELO010000207.1:233162-276891 GCA_017140195.1 Eumaeus atala
GTATAATTAATTAATTATAAATATATGTGTTTCTTGATGAACCTTTTAAAACATTGTTGTTTCTCTCTTTTGATGTTAGTCGAATAGTTTTGTGCTTAATTATTTCGTATATTTTCATGGATTAATTTATAATTTACGAAACGGAAATAAGAAGGAATCGCATGTTTACAACATGTTTGCATTTAAAAAGTCAGTTCCTTTTATTAAATTATAATCACACTATCAGTGACTAGTCGCCGCATAAAGTTCAATCAATTAAGATAGTAAACACTTAATTTGCCACTTAAAACACTTAGTTTCTTCTATTCGAAACCCGTGAAACAGAAATTCCTAATTTTATCTTACGCTTACGTTCGCAATACTCAATAGATTACTTATGTCTAAAATTATGAGACCATAGAAACAGACCCTCGGTGTATAGTCTATATCGTCTTACTTTAAGAAACTATTGGTGCGCAGGTCAGGGCGCTGTACGCGGCGGACGGGCGCGAAGTGCACGAGGCGCCGCCGTCGTCGCCGGTGGCGGTGCGCGGCTGGCGCGAGCTGCCCGCGGCCGGCGAGGCCGTGCTGGAGGTCGACACTGAGGTACAACTGTCACTGCCTCGTCTTGTGTACTCTACAAAATCGATAGTGGTGCCCTCTACATTACTATAATGGTAGTGATGCCCTCTTGTTTAGTGTAATAATAATATTGTCGTCCCAGCCCAATTTGGACGGGCCTACTGCGCAGGATAATTTATAATAGACAGATGTTCACTCCCTGTTCCCTCATTTCTCCTTTTCCGATCCGACATGACAGGAGAGAATCCGACATAGCCGTATCGATCGCTTGACGTGCTCTCCGAGACACGGGGATGTAACAATACCGACTTCTTGATTCCGGAGTTTTGTTAGAACTGAAAAATCGCAATAACACTTGGCTCCGACCCGGGAATCTAACCCAAGACCCCACTACTTTGGTTGAACATGCTTACCAATAGACCACGAGGCAGTCTAGATTACTGTAGGATTGTATTGAAGAGAAACTAATTTCGAGTAATTAACATTTTAAAATCCAGTTCAAGCATTCCGCTGCAATGCAGCATGGCCCTACCTCTTGCTAAAAATTTATTGAATATAAGGGTTATTTTTAGTTGTTACTATGTTCCATTCTTAATTACTTTGCTAATGCTTAATTTTTAACAGAAACGTGCTAACGAAGTGATGAAATGGCGCAGCAGTCAGCGCATGAAGGAGAAGCAGCAGGCGGACATGGAAGTCATCGAAGAGAAACGGAGCTCGCACCAGCAGCAGTACCGCCAGCAGTTGGCGCAGAAGCGCGCGCTCGGCCGCTTCCGCATGCGTCCGCAGGGGCCGCGCGAGAAGATGATACAGGACGACGACCATCCCACGCTCAGCGTGCTAATCCGAGGTGAACGTGCGATATATATTTAATGTTCTGTTTATAAATTTAATATATATATATTCTATTATAGTAATTTAAAAAAAAGATTTTGTTATTATAGAAATACATATTGTATATAATATACATATTAGATAAACCTCCATACCACTTCTGCAGCGCTATCTTACTAGTGGTAACATAGGTCTGCAGAAGTGCAAAAAGTAAATTTCTCGTTAGCTAGAATGTTTGAACGATTCAATGTTTCTTTTACGGAAGTTTGTTTTTTATCACACAGGTGACGTGGACGGGTCGGTGGAAGCCATCTTGGATATCCTCGAGACATACAACGAGCATCATCGAGTGCGATTAGACATCGTGCACTTCGGAGTAGGGCAGCTGACGCCCAACGACTTAGAAGTAAGTTTTTTGTTAGGGAAAAACGGTGTGACGCGGATCACACCGTTTTTCACACAGGAACATGCTACGTAACGCAGGCAAGTGGACGTTTCGTAGCACATGTAGCTGCACTACGAGCGTGTGCTGTGCTATGAAATGCAGAGTGCAGCCATTGTTATTGTTTTTGAAAATTTAATGTTTTTGAAATAAATTAAAATGTTACATACCTAAATTTCAAATAACTATATTATTAGTACGAGGGCTGGTTGATAACTGGCCGAAACGACGAACTTAAAAAAAGATAGGCAAACAAAATTTATTATATTATATTCTATCATCTATTCGAAAATAGAACGATAAATTTGAATTTGTGTGAGGGGGCCTAGAACGTAAATTTTCTCAACAATGGAAAGAAATGAAACTTGTCCGGGGAGGATTTTTACGTTTTTAAATAGAAAACAGCAACCCAGATTAAAGTCAAGCTAGACAGTGTTTAGGTACTTTTTAGGTAATACCGCTCCGGTATTGAGAACAATTCACACGTGGGTAACTACTTTTAAACAGAGCTGCGAATACGCCAACAGGTCTGGTCGTCCAAAACGAATCCGGACATGATCAAAAAGATATAAAAAATCGTTATAAATGATCGGCGCTTAAAGTTGCGACAGATAGCAGAGATGGTAAGCATTTCCTCTGTACGCTTATTTAACATTTTATATCAACACTTTAAGGGGTTTAAGCCAACGAAAAAGCTTTGCGCGCGATGGGTGCCGCGTTTCTTCAGTATTGACTAAAAGCAACGTCGAGTGACCGATTCGCCGGAGTGTTTGGCGCTGTTTAAGCGTGATAATAAAGAGTTTTTGCGGCGTTATGTGACAGTAGATGAAACATGGAGACATCATTATACTCCTGAAACAAAAGAACAATCTAAGCAGTTGACTGAGAGCAGCAAAGCTGCGCCGAAAAAAGCAGAAACTGTTTTGTCGGCCGGCAAAGTGATGGCGACTGTTTTTTTGGAATGCTCAAGGGAATATTTTAGTGGATTATTTGCAAAGAGGTAAAACAATAGATGACAGTATTATGCAAACTGGCTGCTAAAATTTAGTGATGAAATCCGGAAGAAACGGCCTCATTTAGCCAAAAAGAAAGATTTATTCCACCACGACAACGCACCTGTGAACTCGTCAAGGGTTGCAGTTGCCAAATTCCATGAGTTGCGGCTCGAATTGTTACCACATCTTCCCTATTCCCCAGATCTGGCCCCGTGCGACTTCCACTTATTCACATTAGAAATAATTAGGTAGCCAAAGTTTTTCATCAAATGAAGAAGTCGTTGTCGCCGTAGTCGAGTATTTTGAGGGGTTAGAAAAACCATTTTATCAAAGTGGTGTAACGGCATTGGAGCAGCGCTGGACTAAGTGCATCAAGGTAAAAGGAAACTTCGTTGAAAACTAAATTGTTTTAAATATAAATATATACTATAAAGTATCAGAAACGATAAAGAAATACTTTAATAATCAATTATTTCTTTATCGTTTCTGATACTTTATAGGTTTTGGAAAATAATAAATTGGTCATTAAGGACCTGGTCTCCCCTGAGGTAAGCTCACCGGGGTCGGTTTGGACGTAACAGATTTTTGAATCATTAATATTTTGCTCGAATATGTGTAAAAACATGAGACTGCTGCATTACAGCTGAGTTACGCTCACACAACACCATGCGATATGGTGGCCGTGTGCTGCTCGCGTCCCGTGAGACTGCTAGCGCCCTACAGGGATGGGAAATTAAGTTCAAAATAAATGTATCAGACAATGACATGACAAATTACGTAACAACAAGAAGACGTCTTCACGACAGTTCCCTAACAGAGTAGGCAGAGAGAACTTAGAATCATATAGCACGTCTGTCTGACACTCCGCACTCCTCGTCGCACTGACTCTGGTATGGTGTGGTAGATAGCGATCCTCACAAACTACTCTATTAATTATAATTATTCAATGAAGCCCGGAGGCAATGCAACGTTTACATGTAACTTGTTTCGCTTTATGCTCTCTTTGTATATCGAACGCTATCCATACCTAGTGAAATCAATGATTATAGTTATCAATGGTATATTCACTGTTTTCTTTACACATTATAGTGTCCGTATACGTATACGTTAAGAGCAAAATACTGTTTGTTAGCTCGGACTAGTGGTTGGAGTTAACACGTTAAGAGTGAACTTGATTCTGAAGTGAAATGTGCGCAAGAGGCGAAAGCACATTAATATGTTACGCTGGGGTCACTCTCGATTTATTGGATCACAGTTTCACACTATTTTTTTTTTTCTAATTTTATTTATCGTTTCGTATACTTTGCAGATAGCGCGCGCATTCAACGCCGTGATATATGCGTTCAATGTGGAGTGTCCGCCGCCGGTGGCCGTGGAGGCGAAGAACACTGAAGTGGTGATCAAAAGGCACAACGTCATATACAAGCTCGTGGACGACGTGAAGGGGGAGCTCAGCGACCGCATACCCGTGCGCCAGGTCGAGGAGGCCGTCGGTGAGTGCTGGCTGGCAACGGTGGACATTCTGTAGAGACTACGTCGGTAGACAGCTCTATAGGGGCTAACCAACCGAAGATGTGTCTATGGAGACTAACCAGCGGTAGACTATCCAAACGCAGATCTCTTAAGACACGTCTATAGGGGACATATTTATGGTGCACTGGGCAGACCATGACGTATATTGATACCCACCCGGGATTCGAACCCTCAAGATATGTACTTGAACTTGTTTACGCCTACGCCACGAGGTCATCACGGATGAGAAGTGACACGATGATGATGAGTAGCAACCAGAACATGTGTGTTACTACGTCAAAAGTTCTGCACTTATGTGTTATATTTTTTATGAGACTTAATTACAGGCGTTCGGTGTGTTCCAGTGCTTAATTCTGCTACGTAGTGTTGAGTTCTACAACTTTCTAAGGCTGTGCGACCAGAATAGTTCGCAGCTAGACGAAGTCAAAAGCTTATGCGTGTGGCGCGTAGTTGTCTTTTTTACATAAATAGTGCTGCTCTCTGGAATTGCAAACAAAAAATAAAATGTCTAGCCTGCGCACAAAATTAATGTCTAGCCTGCGCACAAAATTAATGCTATGTGTAGTCATCAGGTCTCTAGCCGCTATAAAAAAATATGTTTTGAAGTTAGTATTACTATCTTTTGAAGGCCGCAGAAATTATATGAAACCACAAAATGTATTGTTCGGGTTGTAATGTGTATATTGTCGACCAGGTGAAGCCAACGTGCTGCAGCAGTTCACGGTATCTGTGGGGCGGCGGCGCGTGCCCGTGGCGGGCGCTCGCTGCACGCGCGGCTCTCTGCAGCGCGCCGCCTGCTACAGGGTCGTGCGCGCCGGGGAAGTCGTGCACGAGGGTCAGTCTTATACACAATAATAATGCTATCCTAGACAAATTGAAACTACAACGGCCATCTCTATTGAGTGAGGACACACAATAATCCACAGGTTATATACGCAGAGACAAGTGCGTCCTGTATTCCCTCGATCTCTTGTTGCGACGGAACGGCAGAGCCAGACACGACTAGACAAATCAGGCGTCGTGCTCATATGAGCATACAGTTGAGTGACGCTCACACTACACCATGCGATATGGTGGCCGTGTGCTGCACGCGTCTCGTGTGACTGCTAGCACCCTACAGGGATGGGGAGAAAGGAAACAACGCATCTGCATATCCTATATAGGCAGGGGGTGTAACACTGCCAACTCCACGACTCCGGAATGTTGTAGGCCAAAAGGCAAGGCTCATACATACAGAACTTACAACGGTTCACGTATACGTGGCGCTGATGACGTTACATTAGATCTCAGTTATCCTATAGGCGCCAGGGCGAGCGAGGGGGAGTGGAAGGGAAGTGCAAGGCGGATCATATTTTAGTTTCATATTCCGCTTCGTAAATTTTACGATGTTACCACAAAAATTATTATTAATGGTAACCATCAGCGTCCATCCGTTGTAATGTAGACCGGCTACTGTACGGATGCCATCATAACCTCTGAGCGAAGAGTCCATCTACACACCTACTTTGGTCACCAGTGTTATTAAACCATTTTTTTAGAAATTTCGAAACCTTATCAAATAGTTTTAATGTTAAATTGTTCAGCCGACAGTTTGTTGATAACAACAATTCACATTATTTTTATTTTCTCTACTAAACTACATTTTTAATGTGCAGCTATCGTCCCAAAATCACTGGGACAAAAATCCGCATACGCAATTAATTAATACATGACGTTTGTAAATTTTACCTTAAAATATTTACTATTAAACTGGTTTTATTAGGTAAATTAGCATCTATGAAGCATTTGAAGGACGAAGTGACGACCATTAAACGTGATATGGAATGCGGCCTGCGCTTCGAGGACCAAGACTTCACCGTGCAGCCCGGAGACACGATCGTGTGCTACAAGATGGTCGACGTGGCGGACACAACTACGTGGGACCCCGGCTTTTAGACCGAAACTTTTCTTCCCGCAAGCGGACAAACTGGAGTATCGTGAACATAAACCAGGGGTCGCCAACCGGGCGATTGTGGCAAAACAAAATAATATTAATAAAATGTTGAAATTTAATTGACTGAGATACCTCCAATCAACGTGGCCTCCACTGGTCTAAACAATCAGTATTCAGTTCCTATAAGTTTTTCAGGACCTAGGACCCTAGGTACCCACTGGGAATTAATTGAACTATCGTAAAACATAACAAATGAGAATATTCCTTTCAGCTATACCTGAAACAAACTTTCCAAGGCAGTAATTTCTTTTGCACTTTGGGAGAGGAGAATTACACACCGAGGCCATAAGCCTGGTATTTATATCAATACTATGTTACACCTATGTGATCTTTGTACAAAACATTGTATATAGTTTATATACTGGTACGATAATATATGTTTACTAAAAATATATGTTTTCTTTGCCACTTTGAAATCTCGCATACCCTTTTTTAGATATACGAAGTTTGTTGTCACTCAAAGAAATTATAGACATAGCGCACGAGACGCGACATAGCCATCACTTTAAAGGTGTCAAGTTGACAAGAGAGGTACCATCCCGTGCCGAATCGCCGTGAAGGGGCTGTAGACAAAGCACATCTGCATAACATTAAGAGTAGTAGTACTACTATTATTTTTGTAAAAAAATGTATCGTTCAAATAAAACTACGTTTGTATAAAGAGAATCGTCTATTTATTTAATTATTAACATAATAGGCTCATTATTCATGTCTCACTAGTTTTGAACAAACATCTTCTCAATAAATTAACGCGCCATCTAGTAACTCTGTGTGGAATTAACAATAACAATCGACTATTAGGGTACATAGCGGTTCCCGTACACAAAATAACGTTCACACGCGTGAACTGCGTCCGACGACAGACCGCAGCGGGAACCGCCCCATTGCTTGCGAGGTCTTAAACAAAAATCATACACACAATACGATTAACCATTACAAATTACAAGTGTATAAATATGTCGGTTTGGAATAAATACATTAAATAGAAAATTGGATACAAAAGGATTGTGAAAGTATAAAATTACTGTCAGTTTGTCGTATTTAAAATAAAAAGCCTGGAATGCTTATTTGCCAATCGACAAAATCTTTACGAAAGACGGTGTGTTACATGCTGATATTGTGAAGCTTGGTTTAAATAAGTAATGGCCAAACAGAGCATCACACCAGGACAGGTTGAGTTAACACACATTTTAATATCCGTTTTATAGTCGTCGCCAAGGCTCAAGTCCGACGGAAAACTATAGGAATTAAATATTTCTTTATATTAAGCGACATTTAGTTACATGACAACAGCGCCGCATGTGGTGTGTGGTGGTGGCGCGGATTTTACTGATTCGACTACATTCGAAGACAGGCAAACCGGCAATTCTGATGTGACTTAGTCCATACCAAATTTAGCCCGCATTACCACTTACTTCAACGGCAACATTCAGTTGTTATTACTTATTAGTAAATAATTATCTCGAAAATAAAATCTAAGTATCGTTGGTATATATTTAGTAGTTTGCCCGAAAACCGCCGATCCATTGAGCGCCGCCGCGTTCAGGTGTTGGTCGACCTTTCACCAGACGAATCAGGAAGACGATCTCCGTGCAGTAGCCGGTCCGGGATGGATGCGAGTAGCAGGAGATCGGTCGCCTTGGCGTTCGTTGAGAGAGGTCTATGTCCAGCAGTGGGCCGATAATGATTAAAAACCTACTTTGATTATCTTATAGGAGAACAAACGAGTATTCCGAGCCTTTCGAAGACAACCGACGCCCATAAACATCTACATAATCGTGGTTAAGATGTGTTGCTCTCCTTTCCTCAACTCTAATGGGCCAATGTACCCTTATCTTACTAAAAAACGTTAAAAAATACAAAACTTCTCTTGTTACCGCCAAAAACGTACATAGCAGACCCGAACGAAACAATGTTTCTCAGATTACAAAAAAGACTTAAAAATTGTATTTACTCTGCCACTTTTCTATTATAGTAAAACCATTGTTTGTTCAAGTTGTAATGATCTCCCAGTGTCATGTAATCTATGAAAGCAAGCCCTTGAAGCATTTTAAGTGTATGCTTCAATTTTTAATTAAATATTAAAGCTCGTAGGTACACAATGTCACGGCAAAAATCTACTCCCAATTTGTATATTGGAGGCAAAATGCCAAAATAGATAGTTAATATAATATCGGATAATTTTGATCAACAATAATTAATAAAATATTCACACGTAGAATCTATTTGCCTTTTTTGTTAAATGAAGATTTGAATGTTTATTGATCAGTTCAACATAAATATACTATTTGTCGAGAAGCTGTGATAAATTATATTAACACATAATTATATTTTTAATAACTTGTCCTCGGGAATAGGCTGTTTACACACTACACCACGATGGCGGGACCGTCGCCGCAATGCAATGAGCATTACGCAGATGACAGCGGCGCGACGTCGCGTGTCACCTCTCTCTGACTAGATCTAAGCGACCAAAGCGAAGCGGGGGCGTCAACCGCGCGGCGGACGTTACCGTAGGGCGTATGGCGCCGTGCACACCCACGCGACCGCAACTAACTGGAAAAGACCCTCTTCGCCAAAGTTTATACTCTCTTGATAAATATTGATTATATGTATTATTTAAGAGACAATTCACCAGACTAATGAGGTTCGCTATTCGCGCTGTGCGACACATGTGTGCACTCCAGGTTCGCGTTGTAGACGGTCCCGCGTCCCGCCGTGTAGGCGCTTGGGTTTGACCAGAGCTTAAGGACCTACACCCTAGTGTGATTAATGAAGAGGAGAGCCATCTCAGTGTCCAGAGAAAATACCCTAAGAAACTCAACTTGCATTAAGTACATTATTTTGTAAATTGTGCATTGCCCAAAACAAGCTATATTAAATAATATTAAATGAAAAGCTCAATCGATATCTCGGTGGTGGGTTGAGGAGAAGCACCCTCCTATACAAGTAGAAAACAAAAGTATTAGTTTTTGTTACGTTTGCTAAAGAAAATTTATTAGGTTACAGCTCGCCCGATATCCTTTCACAATCACGCTTAGCCCACCACTTTTTCTAACTACTCCTGCGAACCTTTCACAATATCTGTAGAAAGCTGGAAGCCAGCTGAGAAAATATTGGTAGATTCAGCTGATCACACGACCATGAAAAACATTTTAAACAATGTTTAACACCGCCACGAGGCAAAATACTTTACGTACCGGAGGAAAACAAACTTTAATCTACAATCACTTATTTAGAAAAGAAAGTAAACTGCATCTACGTGCATGGGGAGTTACCATTGCTCGACCCACCGTGACCCTCCGCTTACAATTATATGACTTAACATCGACTGGGAGGAACTTTGCCTGAAAAATCTGTCACCAGCTCACGAACCAGCTACAATACCTTATATCCAGACTGAAGAAGTCCAGAATGCCATCGCAAAAAATAGCGCCAATTAACATTTGTTTCCACCCAAAATCATTTGCCGTATCATCACTCTATGATAATTGGATAAATACGTATTGTGATTATATGACCGCCTATTATGATATGTAAGGAAGTAAAAATTGAATCTAGATCGTAGCATTGCTTTTCAATAACAATAAATTTCAATCCATAATTTTTAATTTAATAAAATTAAAAAATCATAATGACTTTTCAAAATTTACTACACGAAATGCGTGGACTGGTACAATTTATATACTAACTCTATATATTATAATATCTTCTTATTCAAGTTGGAACCAACAATGATTTAAAAAATCAGTAACATAATCTACTTTTATAAAGCTGAACGCGTTTTTAAACGCTCCATACGAATGATATCACTCTTTTCGCGTACAATAAGTAAAATGTTATTATTTAATTAACCTCACGGTGAAGATATTACTCATGTAAAGAATAAATATAATCGGCGAACAACAGATCAGGACGTTTGTATTAAATAGAAAACAGGATCAGAGATATTGAACACTACTAAAATGCTGTCACGTGGTTAAGAGACACGGTCAGGATGCTAATGTAAAAAGGAAATGACTTCATGAGCAAACAATTGAAGGCCTAACGTTATACACATGTGAATCTATCATTTCTTATCCGTATACACATCATGTTCTGGGTCCCTCTCTGCTGGAAGGAAACAGACGGATCGCCACCACCGTGGTCATTTCGATAATGTTCCTAGTCAACTGGCAATAAAGTATTATTAAATATACGTCATAGACTATTGCTTGTTAATGTTATAAGAAATATGTTTAAATTTTGACCAATTCAAACTTAAAATGGGCGAAAAGAATGAAGCATTCTACGGTCGACGAAAATCATCAACAAAAATATAGACAAGTCGTATCACTACTCTGTCGATACGATACAACAACACTTTTATAAATCAATTTAAAGAAAATAAATATAAAGGACGTATAAATAAGCCCTAGTGATTACCTGCCATTTCCCTACACGAATATAAATTTCGTCAGGTTTTAACTTTATTATAGTCATAAAATCGATTTAAATAACAGATTCGAGTAGGGCAATGGCTTTGCAATCTTGGATTGCTTTAACCTATATACTATATTTACATGGGTGAGCATGGATACCCCTTATGTTTTATTATACATTCATCTATACACACCAACCTTAGTTATATTGCTACCTTTCCATCGTCCTTTTTTCACACTAACAACATTCATTACAGAAATAGCGTATTGATGATCAATATTTATAAACAATAGGGATTCCCCTTCTTCCGGTGTATTAACAAGTAAGCCTAGTCATATATACGACCGGATACACTCAGAATGCTTTGCTAGCTAGTAGCGACTAGACTTACTTATAGGTAGGTATGCACAAATTTGTCCTAGAAAAATGACTTATAAATATAAACGAAAAATCCTTAAAAAGATATGCTTATTATTTTCAAGGATACTCAGTACATTTCTTTAATCAGTGGCCTCTTGTGTGGTTCAGTAAGCCTTTTTTATAATTCTGAAAAAGATTTAAAGTTATGTGAGGGTATTTTGACATTTGGAAATCGTACCTATCGTGATGGCGCCGTGCCGCCATCTTAGAAACATGACGGGCGCAAAGAAGTCCGTATTTGTTATTGATAACAATATTCTTATTTACTCATTTTACGACAGCTTTGTTAAATAATAAATGATTTTCTACTTTAATTTATTTAGTAACTTTTTTTGTAGAATGAACGGTTTCTTTGTACGAGCGCTCAACACTTACTTTAACACTTGGTTTAAACGAACTTCCAAATCTACACAAATTCCACATAACCATGATGTCTTGAATTTGCAGTTGTTTATCGATGTAATATTGGTATGTCACGGTCATGTACCTACACACCTATACACGCACAATATACATATCAAATGAAACAGTACCTACATAATTATACAGCGTATTGAAAGAAAAATACCGTACAATATACAATAAAGAAGTAGAACGCTAAACTCAGAAGTGAACCCTGAAAAAATCTGTGCGTATCAACTATCAAATAGCCATAAATAGTAAAACAGAGTTATATTAACGGACTAGTACTTTTATAAAGGACAAAATGTTTAGAGTGGTCTCTTTTATTTAGATTTTTTCAGTTTTGTTTATATATGTTACATGTATGTATATTTATGTTCTTGACACACCATGACACGCATCCGCAGTAAAATGCCAATAGGTCCAACGAACGGGTAGCAGTTTTTAGTCGGTGGTAGCTATCGCTTCACGACCTGATCCCCCTTGGGTCGGCTGGATGGAGCGTAATTGCATTTTTCCTGCTAGAACCAATGCCATATACACTGTTCGTACCGGTCGAGCGATGAAGCCTTACATATAATGACACAGTTGTACACATATGACTGACAGAATGACAAACTCACACAGCGCTTACGGAAACGAGCCCGGGTTCGAATCCGTAAGTTGAGAGCTTAGATTTATAGAGATAAAATAACGCGACTCTAGAGAGCTCTCTATCTCTATTATAATAAATAAAATCAAGAAAGAACACGGCTTTTTGCTGATTTGGAGCGCAAATCAACCCTTCCCGTCAGAGGGGTGTGAGGAGGCCGACATCCTCAAATAAGGCTAACATTAAACTAGCTCAATTATCGTTATCCACGACACCGCAATTTAAACGGCATCGTGCGCGCGCCGACCCACTAGTGTGGGAAGGGGGACCGGTTCCCCCTTTTCGGTCCCAAAAATAGTTACTATAGGGTACGCCCACAATCAACCCGGTACATCTCTTCCCATCTGCGGAAAAAGACGAAGAGACCCCTCTTTTTTGTCTGTCTGTCCCCCCATCCGCTCCCTAAACTTGAAGACACAAGTCTTCGCTAGTCAATCGAACCGTTGTCAGGCTGGACAAGCGCCGGCCACCAGTAGAAGGTCCCTACGAAAAAAAAAAGGGAGACGGTCCTCCACACCATGCTATTTAAACGGCGCGTGCACGATGCCGTTTATCTTGCGGTGACGTGAATAAGGATAATTGAGCTCGTTTATCGTTTGGCTTGACGCAGGAGGCCAGCCTCCTCACCCCCCCCCCTCCCCTACTGACGGGTTTGATTCGTGCTAAAAATCAACAAAAGCCGTCATCAAGATAAAATTTTTATAGCTCTCTAAAGATCGCGTTTGTATTTATTCTAAGCTCTCAACTTACGGATATAAACCTTGGCCCTTATTCGTAAGCGGTGTGAATTTGTCATTCTGTCAGTCACTCGTTATAACTATAAGTGAGGTTTCAACGCCTCGACCAGTTCCAGGCGGTGTACATAATATTGGCAAAAACAATAAAAATAAATGTCTGAAAGTAAAATCACACAGCCTTCTAATTTGAATGTCAGATTTACCGCTAATCTACAAACAATCTAAAAATCTGGTTATAGAATCATCATTACATAGGTACCTATTACCACGATGGAAAAATAAATATTATTTATTCAATCTCATGATCATGTGGAAATTAGTGTTTAAATTGGCTTTATATAAGCGCGTTAGACTCTGAACTACAATTATTTAGCAAATAAAAAAAACAAAATCCGAAAACGATACAAATTTGTTAGTCATCAGAAAGTAAAGGCTTCAATTCACCACATTTAAACGTTATATTTTACTAGGTTTAAAAAGATTGAAGCTCACTTTCCGTAGACAAACATACGCTACAAGGTTAACATATGGAAAGAGATGAACCTTAAACTCCAGCATACCAATCGTCGAGAACCAGTCACATTGAGGTATACTCAATAATCAAAAATCACAGAGACAATAATTATAAAATCACAGAGAATAACACGGGTACGTAATGTCTTTTTAAAGTACTCGGCAACGACTCAAACGAGCGACGACCAAGAAATGTAATCGTCCTTCTCACTATCATGTACCTCTACATAGTGTCATTGAAACATAACTTATGTGTTAATATAAACAGTCTATGCCTCCAAGCCTCGGATCATCTGAAAATAAACAAAAACTATTGGAAATATATTCAAATATTAGCACTGAGCCTCAAAACACCTCTACTATAAGAGGGAATGGTACGAACACCAGAACATAATCCTTCATGTATACTCTGTAAGCACTAAAGCATTTGTACTTTTTTTGAGTTCACAGAAAACGATTGGAATAAATATGAATAGTATAATAGTATGAAACATATCACGCTCGCGTTTTATTTTTAATCGCGCTTGCGTTTCTTGTGTCTTATGTGCGCTTTTAACTTCAAAATCATGTTCGTGTTTGAGGTCTAAACACGCAAATGTCTCAAACATGTTGGAGTTAACACACCGATTTTTACTACATTTTTATTAAGACGAAGTCGAGTCAACGTACGTACACATATGATGTATACGCACCGGAACGCTAGTCGGCGAGTTCGGATCTGCGCGGGTCGCCGTTGTGCGCACGCAATGGCCGCGCCCACGTGTTGATACAGCCATCCGCGCAGGCTGTCACCAGGTATTCGGCGCGGAACATCAGCGCCGTCAGCCGCTCGTGTGCCACCTGTTAGAAACAAATACTTAGTTATTAGTATTATTGTACCTTAGTTGATACCGCCGTAAAGTGACACCTACCGTGTCGCGTTTCGTGCGGTTTGTGAGTAGCCGATGGCATATTTTGGAAAAGTGGGCAACGCATCGGCATAATTATGCTGATGTTAATGGGCGTCGGTAGTCGTTGAATGGCTCCGATTGCTCGTTTGTCCATTATGTTGTTTTATTATTATTGTGCAGTATGTTGTACGTAGTGCATTATTACGCAGCCAAAGACCAGCTTTAATTTTATTGACGAAGGCCTACAGGACTTGTAGCAGTGCGGCGCTACCAGTATTGACCGACGTTCTGCCTGCCGATCTGGAGGTGAGCGGGACACGTGCAGGAGGCGTGCGACGGTCTCAAGGGCGGGGATCGCAAGAAAATGAAAAGCCGTATCGCGGATGATGTCATCTCCACTTGGCAGTCACGCTGGGCCGCGTGTGCCGACGGGAGGGAGCTGTACTGCTTCTTTCCAGAAATCACAACGCGTCTTGCATATCAACGGGTGGAACCTGAGTACGTTATTCCGTAAATACTAACAGGGCACGGGTGCTTTAGAGGTCGCCTGCACAGGATGGCGTTATGTGACCTGCCATCATGTCCTTGCGGTCATGAAGCTGAAACCAGAGACTATGTACTGTGGGAATGTGACCTGTACAAAAGCGAGCCAAATATCATGTTGGACGGCATCCAATGGACGACAGTGGACCCAGTCTATCACCAGGATTTAGGCAAGTGAGGACATTTGCGCCTACATGACACGCGAAGAGGTAGGATAAGTAACGACGTAGCTGCATCGAGATAATCAGGACTGACGGGGCCGATGACAACTTCTGTCTTTGTCATGTGACGCCCTAGAAATTTAAGTGTGAAATAACGAGAGGGCACTTAAATAATGTCAAAGGCAGTCAAGAATTGCACGTCGGGGAACAGAGTCGTGAGCAAACCCCCGTGCATCTCCCATGATTCGCTCCGTATAACGAAAGGTAGGTAGGAGCATGGGTGGAGGTGGGTAAGTGCTCGTTTGTCCCACTATACTATAAAAAACTGTACCTGTGTCTCATGTTGAATGTAACGTTTTGATTTAAGACTATCTTATCCCCAAATGTTTATACAAAAATATTCAACGACATTCCATCACCATTTTTGTTGTGAAATACATCAGGCAAAATGCTTGTGCTCGATTACGATTCATTATTCTGCTATACACAGTTTATATTACAAGTCAATGTAATGTATTTATATAAAGATGCTGTTGATCGTATAATAAAATATTACCTTCTTGCACACTAGTGGCTCCAAGACTGGACACTCGTCGAAGCGCGGACACGACGAGGTGCCGATAAGCCGCAGCGGATCGCAAGCGTCCGCCCCCCGCGCGCGCTGTCCCGCCCCCACTGAGTTCTTCTCCGCCGGCTTGCTTAGGCTAAAGTTCCGGCGATGCTCCGATCGCCGCTCACCGAACGAGAAACCTGCTAGCCTCTGCGTGAAGTTCACGCTCAAAGATCCGCTCTCTTCCTTCGCCTTGCCCACACTGATATTCAACGTCGACACGTTATTCGCTTTCGACTTAGCTCCCGACGGCTCGCCCGCCGCATTATTCAACTCCGCGTGCTTCTGACCGATCTTAGTTTTCACTCCCTTCATCGGCTTCGTTCCCGGCACGCCGTTTGGCGAAAAGTTTTGACTGTTCGGCGACAGATGTGCCGACGCTCGAGCGCGGACTGGCGGCCTCAATACATCTTCTGTCAAGTCCCACAAGCACAACTGTGTGTCCTGCGACACGCTACCTAACCTATAACACTGGGAGCTTGTGTTTCTTTTTTCTTCGTCGACTTCGGAGTCTTGATCTGTAAAACTCACCACATAGGGATCAAATGCCACCACAGACACCCACGATCTGTGGCCTTGCCCCCGAGCCACCACGCGCCTCTCGCTGAAACACCACACCGTCACTAAATCGTCCTCGCCTCCCACGACCACATATTTTCCATCAGGCGACCAACAAACACAAAGGAATCCTCCAAAATACGATCTCGCTCTACCTATTAGCTCCATTGTGTCATAGTGAAAAACTCGAAGGAAGCCATCCTGCGACACTATCGCCAAGTTAGTCCCACAGGGTGAAAATGCGAATTCGTTTATACAGCTGCCTTCTGCGCCTATGACCCACCTAAAAAAGAATATTGCGATTTACTCTAATTCTTCAATATTTGTATCAGTATTATCGTGCTATAGGAAATTGCTGGTGGTGGCTATAACCAAACAGCCAATTATTAGGAATCAAGCTTATTCTTATAATAATGATCATTACTGTTAATGAGAATAAGTGTAATGTAATCTTTTTGTAGAGATTAACAATTTTAACAAACCTACTAAGATTTGTAGTAATGCAGATTATAGAAATAAATTATAGCAATGATAGACACATAAAATAATGTAGAATATATTTTAATATCCAACCTGTACAATGGATTTCTTGTTGATTTAGTTCTACATGTATGTATGGAGTAACTATCCCCCTGTTTAAAGAGTTGATAATTTGGTGAAGTGGTTCCACATGTCAACTCTTCATTATAAACATAGAGCTGCCCAGAAGAATGAGCAGTGATAAAAAGATTACTGGAACCAGGGACCCATTTTATACATGTTACTTTTGTTTTATCTATCAATCTCTGGAAATTAAAAATAAATTTGTATTAATTACGATTATGGAGACAAGTCGCAACTATTGTACAAGGATACATTTATTCACATATGAGTTAAATAGCATGTTCTCACAAATTGTTACACGATCAGTGGTCACTAATAGGTGTAGGTCCTGGCACAAAAGTACAGCAATTACTGTTATTTCACAGAAGTACGAAATATGTTACCAGAGGGGCATAACTTGTAAAGTAAACAATGTAGTTAGTGTTGTTCATACATGCATTATTTAAAGATGATGATTTTGACAGGCACAGGGATCTGTGTCCATGATTGACGTAAAGCTTTTGAAATGTCGGGCTAACTCAATAAATAAGTAAACCACAATAAAATCCTAATAATAGTTTTATACTAACTATTATCGCATAAACTTAAAATATCAATAGGCATGGAGATTAGTCCAGGTCATTCCATGTATATGTTTAAACAGGTTTGAAGTTATAATGTATGTTATTATATCTTCCACAGTACATATTTAGTTAAAAAATAAACATATGGGACCTCACAGTAATTATGTAACAATTTTATATAAAAAAAAATATTACAATTCATAAAAACGATTATGCCATTACTGTTATATACAAGATGAGCCAGGAAACTAATAATATTGCTTTATTAAACAATTAGGCCATTTAGTGTAAGTGTTATCTTGTCAGGATGTGAAGCACTTGAAATAGGATAAGCTGATAAGGGTTGATTGCTTTGATTGTAACATATTAATTAATCAATCTATGAATATGTCAGTCTTGAAATTAGATATGATATAAATCTGGAAATGATGTGTGAATTATTATGGTTGTGTTAACTGGTGTTGCATAAGTTAACACTTTCCCAGTACAGAAATTGTATATGCCGGCTCTCCCATATGCAAGGCATTTTTGAAACTTTATAAGGTCATAAAATATAAACTATGAAAGACATCTTTTTATTTTTGTATGATTTTATTTTTTATGTTACTATTGTTGGGTTATTATATATAATACAAAAAAAGTCAATGAAATACAATTATATTAGTTTTATACATTTGTGGAACAGAATTGCTCTTATATCAAATTTAAAAACTTGCTATCTAAAATAGAGATAATTTCTTATAAGTCTGGTCTGCCATCACATAAAAATATGGGGTATGCTCAAGACAAAGTACTGATGTGTTAAACAATGATTTTAAAAAATACCATGATACACAGTGGGTGTCTCAAAACCATCCATACATAAGGCGTGCAACTGTCAAATTATCCATTTTATAGAATTATAGAAACAACTTAAATACACATGCTTAAGATGTGTCATAAGAGTTTTCAATGAAATATGTTTAAATTTTGCACATATTCTAAATAGAATCAGCATTGTAAAAACTACTTAAAATCATACAAGTTTAGTTGATGTTGTAAAAAAATATGTTTATGTATAATCAGGGATGCTTTACAAAGACAGTTCAGTATGAATTCGTACATCTTGTATTTTTGTAAACCAATGGTGTTTAATCAACAACCAGCTGGCACAGCGGTGACATAGCTCTGATAATTATGTAGGTTGTGGCAGAGGAATCCGGCTTAAATCCTGCCCAGGTCATGAATAAATACAATTCCTTAAATTTATAAAAATATTTAATATATATTACTTAGTATGGGGCTAGAAAACAAAGTGGTGTTACAAGTCCACAGATAATATTACCTTACTTCATAACACAGCAATAGTACTATGCCCTTACAAGCATGATACCAGTACACATATGTGTTAGCATATATATAAATAAATATAAAATATTACTTACCTCTTCATTAAATAATTTACTTAATTCTTTTTTTATAGGATCTATTAATTGTATTTGGCCAGTAGAAAAGCCAATTATTAAGGAAATACTTTCAGATGTCATTGTAACAGTGTTGAAGTCATGGCAGGTGGGGTTTGTGCCTTTGTACATTTTTTTGTCTACAGGCTTTGTGAGATCTACTGCCTGAAAAAGAATATTTTTGACATAGTTATAGTGAGTTCTGTTACATATACAAATTCTAAATTTGTCCCAAACTTTGAAACAGATGTGCCAATTATTCATCATCCAAAATCCCAACGTAGGAATGATTTTTTTATTATAGTTTATACATTTAAAATAAACTACTTGCTAAATTTTGAAAATACATAATTGTTTTAATAAACTTATATTCAACAAAATACATGATTATAAGAAAAATTATAGACCAGAAAATTAAATTGATAATATTTACCTTCTTTAAACCTCTATACACATAAACATATATTTCTTTGCCAAAATTAAAGCATATCCTGTCGTCAGAGCCTTGCCCATCTGAAGTGGCCGCACCACCACCAGATCCTTGAGGCAGTGTTACAAGAGAAACACGCACTTGTGTAGACACTGATCCACTGGTGATACCTACACGATTAGGCCTCGAATATTCAGATAATGACATCAATCGGTATGTCCCTTCCCGTGTCACGAATTGTGTCTTCACATCGTCCTTCCCTCCCGAGTCAGATTGTACGGCCATGTTATCATATCCTGTTATTATTCATCGAAACCGCCTGGGAAGCCCGATCGGTATCAGTTGACACCTCAGCCCGTAAACAAATTAAACAGCCTATACGAGAATTCCATACTTCATAGACACGTTGCCTGACTTACGGATATAAATAAATAAATATAAAAGGAATCCTTTTATTTTTAATCATAAAACTAAAATCAAATTAGATATTCCTAGAAGCAACCTATGAAATCAGGTGTCATGTCAGACAAAATGACGGCTCCTTGTTTATGATCAGGATTACTAGTTTTTTTAGACATTAGTACTCAATATTTGCTCGGCGAAAATATAAACGTTTATAATTGTTTGAAGAGGTAACTTGGTGCTTTATTTTGTATTTATTTTATTTTTATTATTCACTAAAACGATATTTATAGTTTAGGGGCTAAATGAGCAGTTTTTATATAGTTTTGCAGTGTGACCAGATACGTTGCGCTCCATACCCCAATAGTCCACTGGAAACTTATAAACTGTGTGTAACGTGTCATTATAACCATCACATAATGCCGATGTCCTGGGAGCAAGAGGTACTTACCTACCTACTTTCTCGGTCACGCGTGCCCAAAAAAATAATATTTATTAGATTACTTATTAGATATTCTGCATAATATCTAATAAATAACTGTACATACAAATTACACGTCAGTACGTTAGTTTAATTTATGCGTAAATAATGAGTTTACATTACCTATTTTATATAATTTGTATCGAACATCACGGTATTATAGAAAAATTTCCAGATTATTTTTAAAAAAGGCGACAGATAATAATTACTTCAGTTACAAACAAAGTTCGTTTCGGCTCTGTACCGTCACTCGTACACATCCGAATCACTACCGATAATGTCTTGTAAATCGCCGACGCTATCGCACGCATGAAACATTATGGGGTCATAATAACGTACAAGAACAGTAGTTCCGTATGGATGAGGCCTGCCAGCGAGAGCGTATAAAAGTAGTTTATTTCACTCCATCGGGCAATGCTGTTTACAGTTTATTTAGGAGTCCGTCACCAAATTAAATTATATCATGCGTAAACCAGCCTACAGACAACCAGTATTTTTATCTATTACTAAAGTAATCATAGGGTCCTCCTTCTCTCACAGCCCTCTCTGACGCCGGACTCGTCGAGCGTCGTCGTTCTACTTTGAACAGACATGAGTGTCGTTTATTAATTAATTCAATAACATTTCATATGTAAAATTTAATTTGTTTCAATTAATTTTGGCATTAAACATTAAAATTCACATTTTTTTATTCTAGGCTGACAAACCGTTTTGTACATCTGTTATCTGGATTTATTCAACGTTTTTTTTTACGTAGACTGTACATATTGGTAATAACTTGACGCTATATCCGCTTCATAGCCAGACTTAGTGCTGCATTGCAGCAGAATTGAACCGGAACGACCGGTGAAGTGTCGCTCGCATGATATCGCCGTAGAGTAACTTCGCTGGTACGTTAACGGTAGCCTATTGGACAGGACGAGGAAAGGAGGGCAACACAACTGCAAAACAGTTGCGCGGATGTTTATAGGCATTTGTAGTCATCAGATTGCTCATTTTAATAAAAGAAACCAACAAAAATGCAGAAACATTAACTGAAAAGTTAATGAACAACTGTTCAAGGATATTTCACTTTACTACTATGGCACATAAATGAAAACTTAAAAAAAACTATTTTTATTTCAATAATGAATACTCACCTATAGTTAATATTTGTATCACTAACATACAATTAAAGTAATAAAAAACAAACAATTCTTGATTTCTTATGTCTATGTTCACATTGTTTATATACAGTACAACTACTACAACAGATTATTTATTAGTTTTCTTTAAATATTTTACAATAACGTTTTTCTTCACTTTACAATAGTCATTGTGGTACAGTTCCATGTGGCTGAAGTAAGGCAACTGAAACACTGGGATTGTAAAAAGTCTAAAGTAGAAATGATCCATTAAATCATCTGTTAGTGCTTTTACTATGATAAACAATAATCCGCTACTCAAATCTATATTCATTTAATTGCGGGAATATTAGAAATATTAGACTCCTCTTCTACCTTTTTTTCATTATCTATGTCACTTTTTGTATTTTCTTCTAAAGCAGATGCATTTAATTTATCTTCCTCGCCTTCTTCTAAATACCTACCCCATTTATCAATTCTCTTATTGATATCTGCATCAGTCTCTGCTATTCTATATTTTGTCCTTCCATCCCAAGTTTCAGCAGTTATTTGCCGTTTACCAAACCATCTTCCATTAATAAGTTGAATTACAGCATCTGCATGTTCTGGTTCTTTCATTGTGATCTGAGCCACTCCCTCTGGATGTCTATCATAAATAACAACTTTCCTAACCTCGCCACACTTACTACATTCCTCCCGTAAGTCTTGCTGGTAATCTAATATCAACTGCACTTCTTTATCAAAGTCTGATGGACGGAAGAGATTTTTAACTATTACAATCCTTTCATGTTTAGATCTTTCTCCAATAAATTTTTCTGGTCTCCAATCAAACAACTTTTGCTGCATTTTTTTAATTTTTTCTAGTTCTTTCTTCCTCTTTTTTTTAGGTTTTAGAGACGGATTATATTCTCCTTTTAACTGGAAACGAGCTCTTTCAACCTTTATTTTGTTTCCCTTAAAATCGCTGCCATCAAGTAAGTTGAGTGCAAGTTCAACAGACTCAATTTTAATATATGTTGCCAAAGCATCCCCCTTAAAACAATTTTGTTCCTTATCCATATAAAGCTTTATTTTCATTTTTTGTGTAATTGGGTCTCGTTCAACAAGTCCACATTTTTGCATTAACTCAACAAATTCCTCCTCGGTCATATCTAATGGCAAATTAGATACATACACTTTTGTATTCTTTTCTTCGGACTGTTCAAACCACTGTGGATCATTTTTTCTTTTGACTCCAGTGTCTCTCTTCACCATTTCTTTCTTGTCTTCCTTAGAATCTTCTTTGGAGGTATTATCAACAAATCCATATGACATTTGATAGATAGCTAAAAAATCATCATCCACTTTTGGAATCCATGCTTTTTTATCTTCATCCCAAAAAAATTTTGATCCATCTGACTCGGTGTATATGTGAGTATCATTTTCGTAACTATATACACGCCCAGGAACTTCACTACTAAGCAAGGGGTCCCAAGAGTTGGATTCTTTATTCCAAGAAAACTTTTGTCGACTTGTAGGATCTGTATATATTGCTACTTCACCTTCATAACTCACGTGTGAGGCATAATCGACATTATTAGACACGGACTTCTCGGGTACAATATAAACGTTGGCATCTGCGTTTTCTTTCCTTTGCTTATGAACTACTGTCAATGTATGTTTAGGGTTATCCTCTACAGGTTCTTTCTTTTCTAAATGCTTTGATTTTGAATCATCCTCCACACTTTCACAAGCCGTTTTAGCCTCTAAGTTAATTTCTTTAGATTTTTGATCCTCTTCTGCTAATTTTTGTACTGTCTCACAGGATAATTTTATCACAAATCCTTTGGATGATTTATCCATTGTTTACCATGTCTGTTAAATGGAATTTTGAAATATTATGGTTTAACTATTATATGACAAGTTTATTGTATTCAAATTAATTTTAATTGTGTATTTTAAAAAGAATTGTAAGTTTAATCATTTGCTCTACCAGAATTGTAAATTGCTACTTCCTTATTCTTAACAAATTAACATGTCAGAACTCAAAAATGTCAATTGTCATGTGAAAATGAGTCCTTCTTCTTGTACATTATTTTACACGTTTCTGCTGAATCCCTAAAAGCAAACAATAAACAAAATTTTCATTGGCATTGAAACGATAAAAATGTTCCAATTCGATAAATGCATGGTATTTAATAGTTTGCGTTAGTTAATACATTTATATTCAATTATTTATTAAATTATTTCCATAATTAAAGGTTTTAAAATGTATTCTTAGGTTACATTAAAAAATGTAAAGAAAAAAAATGGACAATTTAGATTCGACTGGTCGTGAATTGTCATTTGTGATCTGTCGGCCTTCTAATTTTATGAAATTTAGAAAGACATTATTTTAAACGACACATAAAATTTATCGTTTCACAGGTCTCACATAACCAGTAATATTGTCGAGACGAAATAATTAAATATTTGATTGATGTAAAGTGTAAAGTTGTAAGTCTTATTATGAGTTTATTTTCTTCTTCTGTTTTTAAATTATTTTTATGGATTATCGAGAACCTACCTAACACCGGTAATAATTATCAAATGTAGTGATAACCTTTATTTTCTTTTTTGACGCGGGGAAGCGCATTTACGCGCCTTCACCGGCCCTGGGTGGGGTCCAGTGGTGTGTGGGACTCGCGGCATATGATAGTGCCGAATATCTACAAAAAACACCGCAAGTTTCATCAGTTCCGCCCTTAGTGAGGTGCCACGGAACAATAATCATCAGGGCACCTCCACGGGTAGTCAGCCCCCTAAGGGACCAACTCCACCTCCACAGATGAGGTTGCCCAACACTACAGGACAACCCCACCGACTTTGGGATAGTGCAATGGGGTGAAGTTAAATATCTTTGCCCCTTGTCCCGTGCACAAAAACACCACCTCCTGTTGCTCTTATGTCCCCTCTTCTTGTAAGAGGGGCACCAAGAGTGATTCCTCCTCCTGATCTTTAAGCCCCCCTTTTATAGGAGGGGTGCAAAGATCCCCCTCTGTGCAATTGGCTTTGCCTGGATTCACCCCAGGCTACTAAGCCCCACTGCCACAACAAGGATTGAACCATGGGCATAACATTTTATTCTTGTATGTCATTATAAATGTTATAATTAAAAGAAAGTAATTTTTCAGCAGCACTCCTACAATGGATGACCTGAAAAACGTTTATTTATCGCCACTTCCTGACTCTCCATATGTCAAACCATTTAGATTAAATTATACTCAAAATGGCAAAGAAAAATCATGGGACCTCTTAGAAGTACATGACAGTGTAGCTATCATTGTATTTAACATTTCCAGAAGGGTAATGATTTTTGTTAAACAGTTTCGTCCAGGTAATAACTTTAAAAAAATATATTTATTGATAATAAATGGCATTTTTTATAGAAGCGGAAACAGTACCAAAGTTTGTGAACACAACTTTAGAAAATATGCATGGATCCATAATATCTGATCAAAGAGCCTGATTATATAATTATTTCTTTGAAGCAGTCTAAATTATATTGTCTTGCATTTATTTGTAATTATTTTTTTCAGCAATATATTATAATTCTGTACATCCAGATGATCGAAACAATAAAGTTATAGATACAAAGAAATATCCAGCATCGTTAGGGTATGCGCTGGAGATGTGTGCTGGTATAGTGGACAAAGACAAACCTCTTGTCGAAATTGCTAAAGAGGAGGTATTAGAGGAGTGTGGATACGATGTGGCACTTGAAAACTTACACAAGATAACATCTTTTAGGTAGTATAATAGGTTATGTTTAGAGATTTGTGTAATGCATCATTAATCCAGAGATAAAAACCCTCTACTACTGACTATCATAACAAAATAATATGCAACAATTAATAAACAATTTGATTACAATTATCCTTAATTAACTTCTCGGGTCACCAAATTACTACAATGATAGTACCACCAAATTAATATACATATCATTGTACTAATTTATGCCCAGGATGAGGAGTCCATTATGTAAAAATATTAAATAAATCAGTCAACACATTATATGTGCCATATGTTTTCCTAATCTCAGTGACTCGCCCGCTAGCTGGTCTCGAAAATACTCCTCTGCTATTGAGTAGTACTGCTTTTTATTCGTACTTATTGCGACTTATCAGTGGTAAATTGAACTGTGTAAATCTACATTAAAAAAATAGTCTAGTTTTTTAACCTGAGTCCCTAATAGTACACTAATGATGCTAACCTGTTGCTTTAGTATTAGCCAGGCTTCGGCACGGAACTTCGATATTGGGCAGTACTATAGTCCACTGATTCACAGCTAGCTGATAAAGGGGATAATTATACTGTGATGTTTTGTAAGTAGCATGTGGGCCATTGTGGGTGATGGGATGAAGAAGGGCAGTGCATATTCGGATATTAATGGGCATCAGTAGTTGCTAAATGGCTTGCATTGTTGGTTTATCCTCCTATGCTATAAAAAAATAAATAAATGTAGACAAATAATTTGTGAGGACATAAATGATACTATACATATACCTTCTAAACAATAATTATTATTGATAACTTATAACTAACATATATATGCCTTAGTAAATGGAATGATCAATTAGAAATAACCATATTTTTTTTTAGAGCGGATGTGGGTGTACAAGGGGCACATCAAACGTTTTTCTACTGTGAAGTCACAGATGACATGAAAACAGAACAAGGCAAGGAAAATAAGCTTACAACTTTTCATTACTCTTACATTTGTATAGAATTTAAGTTACATCGAATTATAAGTGCAAAATATATCTCATTGACTTTATTTAATTCTCAGGTGGAGGTGTTGATGATGAACTAATTGAAGTTGTAGAAAAAACAATTCCAGAAATCGAAGACATAGTGAACTCTCCAGGGCCTATTGCAAGTCCACCTACTTGCCTTTTTGCCCTAACATGGTTCTTACTTAATAAGGCAGATAAATTCCGCAAATCTTAAACAATATTTTTAACATTAATTTATAATATAATTAGGTAAAATTGGGTTTGTATATTTTATTCTGTGTGTAATGTTATATCTATAATATAAAATAATCGTGACTGGTTGATACACAGACAATTTAAAAAATTGAACGAAAAATATAGGGACAAAAGAAATTTGTCTGTTGCAAAAACCAAACACTACTAAATAAATTTTCATGAAGTTTGTAAATTATATTGCTACTCTCAGGTCTAATTAAAAGAAATACCCTGATACCCTTCAATATAGCAAATGCATGTAGTAGCAGAATGAAGCTGGTCCTTAACATAAATACTAAAATCAACTCCTCCTTTTTTTGCACAAAATGTATCTATTTACAATTTCATATTATTTTCAAAAAAGAACTTATATACTGGAGAGAAGAAGACAATGGCAGGAGCTACACAGACCTTGCTCTTGAGAGCCTTGCTCCTAAAATTTACTTAACAAAATAATTAGCTACATGTGGTGGTATAATAATGGGGATTCCTTTCTCACCATAACATTGATAATTGCCAATGTCCACCAGTAGTTCGTAACTACTACTAGACTAGTTGCCCATCTATATTGTCATTTTGCACCAGTGCACATCTTGAGAAAACTAGTATAAATTAAAAAAAAACTCGACTGCTTGAAATATATTTTAATGTACCCAGCGTCGCACATGTTGCGAAGACAAACCTAATGACACCTCATATGTTAGAATC
This sequence comes from Eumaeus atala, assembly GCA_017140195.1. Taxonomy (NCBI): domain Eukaryota; kingdom Metazoa; phylum Arthropoda; class Insecta; order Lepidoptera; family Lycaenidae; genus Eumaeus; species Eumaeus atala. Next base: position 260,170 of record JAFELO010000207.1, read on the forward strand.
CGTCCAGCTACTTAGGCTGACATACAAATACGTATGCTCAAAAGTCCTACTTCGGACGCAGTCGATTAAAAATACTAAGTTAGGGCTTAGTTTAAATTTTCAATATTTAAAGTTAGCAAAGCTTGTATAAGTCCATTTATAACGTTTTATGAATGTATTACTCATAATCACATTTGCAAATGTATCTTTCAATTCGTACTAGTGGTGCAGAGGTGTCGAATAATCTATAATTTTTATACCAATCTAGTTACTAAATCTACGAAATTGAGGTACCCGAGGTGCTGCATGCTCATATATCCTTCCTGTCCTTCCTTCCTATAAAATAATATTTTGCATTTCGCGATTTAAAAAAATGTTAGGTCCAGTTATGGTTGAAATAAGCAATTTTCCTTATTAAATGAACTATAATTTATTTACAGTACATTCTACTCATTCTGATTTATACAATTAAATATGTAATTTTATCATGTGACTGGTGACTTTGTATTTATAATATTATATTTTGTTATGCGAGATATAAATACATATTAATATATTATAATCATCACTGATGTTTCCTTTATTCCTACACTATATATAAGTTAAAAAGAGATAATATGGAAAAACTGGTCTAATGCGAGTCAGACTGCACCATGTTCTTTAAAAATACATGTTTGCTGTATTGGAGCTCCCTTAAATAATTAAGTTATTATATTTACTATTATTTGTTATTACAGCAGCAACAGAAATACATCATCTGTGATAATTTAAACTGCCCAGCTATTACGGTTTACGATTTATGATGACAGGCTGAGTCTTAGTAAAAGGGACACGTTTTTAACCTTCGCGTACCGTACGGGACCCTAAAAGTCATTAAGTTTTTATTTATGAAGAAAGGGTACTGTTGAACATGTGTTGAATGTTGAAATGTAACAGACACCTGTTTGGGATCTTTGCTGCAATATAAAATAAAATTAGATTAGTCCACTTTTTCATAGGGTTTGTGCAGAAATAATATAGATGTTGTGGTGTGTAACACTTCTCAATTTGTGATTATTATGCAATAAAGCTTTTAGTGAAATTTTCCAGAACTTTTATTTTCACCTCTTATTGTACTAGATATATAAGATTGCACATAATATCTGTTGTAGAAGCAGTACCATAATATCTATAGTAAGAGGTAGTGCCAGTTCAATTGTGGGGAATTAGCTGGGACTATCCTCTGGTACCTTTCGCTCACATGACGCTAAAAAGTAATCGCTATGGTGTCGAGTTCCGTGCGGTGTGTGCGTAGACGATGGCCCACTAGTGAGAACGAACACTTCAGCCCTGCTGTCTAGCTTCGGGCGCAATGCATCAATTCTAACTCTGCCTCGAACAAAACACTACATTGGACTACAGGACTTTCATAAACGTGATGGTACAACAAATAAATGAAATATGGGATACTTTACCAGGCGTTAGAAAAAGGTAAATTATCTTTTGCTTTTTTTCACGAACTTGAACTAATGCTGTGGAAGCGAACAGAGCCCAATACAGCTTCATCGGCTTGCTATGAGTGCTCGACTGACGACCAGACTACATTTGGGGTCGTAAGGGGACCGATATGAGCTTCATTACTACAACGTCCGGCCTTGATAATAATTAAACTAGCTATTGGTAATTTAACTATTATCCAGGCCGGTGGGACCGCGTGGTCACTCGTCCCCCCAACCCTGACGAGTGGGTCAGCTCGCGCGCGATAGCTATAGTCATAATCGTACAGCTCCCTTAAAACAGATATTTGTTGGACAAGCCTTGGTGGTCTATTACATGTTATTTCGGGATTTTATAAATACAGACGAAGATATTATAAATGAAGCCCACATTTCGTAAATTATTATTTTATTTAGTTCCGTAGAATAGCCGCTAGTGTATCCTCGTTAAGTCTTCCACAATTTTAACTAAGTCATCTACGGTAGCGTTCCTCATCATGCCGTCGCCGTCAATCTGCGAAAAATACGACATAAAATATGTTAGAACGAAGCATAAATAAGGAGAAATTTTACACTATGAAATGCAAAGAAGCTGGTTATTTTAATATATTTTTGTTAAGCCACCAACAAACGCACTAAACTATTCTTATGTGCTCTGAATTCTTTTTAATTAATTGCCATGACAGAGGCTTTAAGGGCATCACATAGCCCAATAAAGGGCCATGCATTAGATTCTTGATATTATATATATTATAAGAAAAGGCACCCATTGATAACATATTGAGTGTTTGTAATACCACTAGTGAAGGATACCGTAAATTGTACGGAGTATAGGCGTTATTTTGTGCAGGAAACGTAATATAGCAAATATATATTATATAGAGCAGTTTCGATAATTGAAATCCACAAATTCAGCAAAATTTCTCTGAATGAATTATTAAATTTCCTTATTATGCAACACTACCAACGTCTGCTACTCTATCAGGGTGAAAGCGCGGGACCGATTTTGATAAAATTTGATATGCATAAAGTTAAAAAACCCGCGATCAAACATAGGCTACCATCTTTTAAATAAACCTAAAAAAACAAACGAAATCGCGGGTATGGGGCTAGTATAAGTTAAAATAGTACAATACCATAACTGAAATGATAGTCCATTTCCTTTCCTTTATAACATCACGGAATTGAAAATGTATCCGCGACGTATTACTTAATATGTATAATATTTTTATATATGTAATATATGAGGTTTTAGGGGGTACTCCTACTGAGTTCAGACTCCCCACACTGGTCGGCAACTCGATGCTTTCCTCAAGGTAATAGAAATAAATAAATATGTTTACAATATTGTAATGACTTATGCTGCTGCATAAATCAATTTTCTATAGAACAAACTGAAGTAATACCTGCAGTCCCTGTACAGTTTCTCTCTGCATGTCCCTCGACAGATCCAAGAAGCTTTCGATAAGATCACCATCAATAAATCCTTCCGAAGGCTCAGTCTTAATATCCGTGTTAAACGACCGCCAGAAAGAGTGAGGAATCTTCCCCACGGATTTTATGGTATGTGTCAGTCTCTCTTCAAGCTGGTGTAAGAACTCGTACAACTCTTGTGATATTTGAACAACCAAACCTGCCAAATGTAAATAGGTAATATTTAGTGAACAATCAGAAGTGACGAAAAAATATTGCAATGCGCAACGGATCAACTACGCCAGGGTTGTTTGAACCCTTCATTTTTGTTGATCGCGGCTTACGTGCGTTGGATCAGGACAAGAAAAAAACATAAGTACATACCTACTACACGGTCTTTATTATTTTTTAGAATAGAGGGACACAGGATGAATTGGTGCCATTCGTGACTAGCGGCATATACATCATAAGAAACATGTTAGTATAGCCATCTATTTTAAGGCGGTATCGGGTAAGCGAGAGGTAACCCCATCTCCCCAACAGTCGGGGGGTCTGTCTCCCATCTGTTGCTTCTTGTCCGTTGTGACGCACTACAGGCAGTATCTAGTCGCACTACTGTAGTGTACAGCGGTTTGCACTCACCGATGGCGCCGGCGACGGTGGCCAGCAGCACCGGCCTGGCCACAGGTGCGGCGGTGTCGGCGAGCTGCGCCACGAGTGCGCCTCGCCGCATCACGTTCACCATGTCGCCCATGTGGAACTGCCCCATGTAACCCATCTGCTGTCGCTCCTCGTCCGTAGTCGCCGCGCTGAGGAATAATAATACATAATCAAATGCTAGCTGAGGCGAGCGCTGTTAAGTTGTACGTAAATCATCTGCAATAGCGTAGTATTTCTACGTTGGCGTAGCCGATGTGACTGGCAGTAATGGCAACATTGTACACGTTGTTGACATGTAAAACATTTAGTATTTAGGCATCGGTAATAAGTTTCGCTTTCAAAAAACGTGTGCGTTTACATACCCAACCTATGAGTAAGGTATAATGTTTAGACAGTAAGATGTAAGATAAGATCTCACAAAACACCGATAGAAAGTGATGTTTTTCTTCTTGCGATTTTGGCGGTTTGCGAGAGTCCTGTGGCTCACTGGGCGACATACGGACTGCTCCCTCCCTCAAACTAAACGGCTAAAGCCGCGACCATACCTACATACAGTCGAGCTTAGAAGTTTATCCCTTTATAGTCGTGAATTATAAGTCTGTATATAGCATAAAAAATATTTGTGTCAAGCTGGAGCTTGCGGCTGGAGCCCAATCCGTAAGAAAGAACACAACTCTTAAGTTAAACATGAGCTATAGACACAGAAGAAAAAAAAACTTCTTAGCAAAACTATAAAATAGCTTTTGTACTGGATATTTTTCGCCACATTTCTTACCTGTCTTTTTGGCAAACAAATAAATTAAAACTATTTTCTGCTCCGAGGAATGTGTCGTCATCGAGAATTTCGATTGCTGTCATCCAATTTGGACTGTAGTCGCGGGCGATTTCTTCAAAACTACCCTCCATCTAAAAAGTATACATATATCAATATTAATATCAGCCGATAATCCTGACTGATAGACATAACTAATGTTAATTAAATGTATATTTTGTATCAGGGAAGGATATATGCGTAGACGCCCATTAACATCCGCGTGTGCAGATACGTTGCTATATACGCTACGTTGGCTACTAACAAACCGCATCAAACGTGACAACATAGCTGTCACTGTACAGTAAAATCGCGTAAGCGAAATGTCGCGGCCGAGCCCGCTAAATTTGTCCGCAATGCATCATTTTAATCCTCCTCCTTTTTTACCTCCTATTGAATCTGACCTGGGTACCTATCGACTGGTAACTATCGAACTAAAACATAAGTATAAGAATGCAAAGGACACTGCGGAACGCAGCTAGCAGTAGATAAGTCCTCTTCTCACCTGTTTATATTGCAGCAGAGACATGGAGCGCATAAGGTCGCCGACCAGTATGAAGTCGCCCTTGGTTTTTAGGTATAACGCCACGATGTTGTTGAAGTGACTGCACTCTAATCGCAACTCTTTTTCCGACGTCCACTCGAACAGACGAACCTAAAATGATAAAAAAAAAACTTCTAAACGAAATCTAACTAAAATTAGTAATTTATTAGGCAGTTAGTTACTAGTAAGCTAATCGGTAGTCGAGTACGTACTTTGGAATAATAATAAAAAAGTCCTGCCTCGTAGTCTATTGGTGAGCATGTTCAACCACATATCGCAAGATTCCACGTTCAAATCCCGGCTCTTATAAAAAAATGCCATTAATTTCGAATAACAGACCAAAATAGAAAAGCTGGCGTTGTTGTTCCTCCGTGCCTAGGAGAGCACGTGAAGCTGTATGTCGAAATTGGGTTAGGAGGGCATAATAGCCATGATGTGAACATATCTCCTTTTATCAGCAAGGTCACGAAATGATATCACTCACTGTACTGTTGATAGACGCTAGAAGCTTCCCGTTGAACTCGACCAGCGAGTAGCAGGCGCCTTTGATCTCCTTCTCGCCCACTTGCGTCAGTTTCCCTTCGTGCCAGTGGAACAGTAGAATCCTGCCCTGTGGTGTTAAACAAGCAATGATCACACTGGCGGTGAATACAATATTCCAGTTAATCGGGCAACTTAGGGCAAATTCTTTTTTGTATAGGCTGCTTTTTAAACCAGAGAGAGAAGGGCAGTCGGAGCTTTCTGATGATTACTGACTCCTAGAATCATCCGTATATGCAAGGACGTTGCCTCCTTCACCCCATCCCCCTAAAAGGCCATCGGCTCCTCGCAAGTCGCATGAAACGCAACGGCGCAATTTTTAGGCACTTTAAAGGCTCATGTCGGTGCGTGTAATATGTCACGTGAGCGAGAGGTGCCTCCACGTCCGGGCCGGCCCAATTCGGCACTACCTCTTACTAGAACATCGGTATAACATAGAGTTACTATAATTCCATTTTAGTATCAGGCGTTTGTGTTTACTGTAACATATTATTTACCTGCTTGGGTTCAGACTCTTCAGGATTTAAAATGGCGGTCCCGACCGCGTAGTAGTGGTTGGGGTCGTCCCCCAGCTTGCACGACACCAGCGACATCGCGAACTCGCCGTTCATCAGCTGGTGTGCGTGTAATACTGTGCACAAATGATCATGGTAAAAAAAAAACTTTTTGTAGCATGAGTGCGAATGATCAACCAATAATGATGAATGAACTTTTGACAATTATTAATGCTCATACATATATATTATTGATGAGTATGGAACGCGAACAGATGCGTTGTCTTATACACCCTATTAGTACTTCTATGACATCCACCACCGAAAATACAGACTGGAAGAAAGATGTGGTTCGAGAGAGCGCAAATATTGTTAGTAATATTTTCATAATTTGAAAAACTTCATTAGAATAATCAACACAATACACATCTTCACGCTAAATTAATGAAAAAGAAAAAATAGGAAATCCTAATGGTATATGTATAAAGTTATGCAATATATGTATATGAGTAGTAGCATTTTGTGTCTAGGTCCACGTGTAAATCTAGTCTATAGATCTGTGCGGGTGTCTAAGCACGTACATAAGTGTATATGAGTGTCTAGTTGTACATGTTCGTACCTTCAAAGGTGTGATGGTCTAGCAGCAGCAGGTTGTGCAGCTCGAGGTCGAGAGCGGCGGGCGCGTGCTTGGCGGGTGCGGCGGGCGCGCCGCTGCTGCTGGCCGCGGCAGTAGACGCGGACGCGCGCACCGGCCCCGCGCTGCCGCCCCACTCCACGCGGTCCACGCGCATGGTGATTACGCCGAAGGTCTGAACGCAGGATTTATCGCTTATTAAGTCCATTACACTGATCTTTACATGTGGACGAATACTGCAGGTCGCTATTGACGCAATTTGAACTAAAATATAATGCCCACCCGAGCGAAAATTTTGATACTTCATAATTTTTAATGTAAACGTATTTTGTTGGTGTTTCGTCAATGCAATTAGGCGATGTATCTATCAGCTATCAAGATTTCAGTTATATGTGGCATTACCCATAAAGAGAAGTACGGTGGTAAAAGAGGTAGCATACAATTATATACTACCTGTAACCGGAATTCAATTTTTTCTTCATCATATCTGACACATTACTTTATAGTGTTATTGCTACATTTTAGTATCCCACAAAAAATGATCAACATTCTAATTGTCCCAAAGTGACTTCTTTCCTATGATCATGTTACCAGGAAATCTAAGTGGTAGCCCACTAACCTGCGAAGCCTCCTGGTAGGCGATGCGCCGAGGAGTCTCCCCCAGCGGAACTGTTCGGATGTGCAGCTTCTGTATCTCGTCGATGGTACCGATGGTCACAGTGCTGTCCGTGGCTAGCGCCAAACTGTTGTGTAATGAGTAAAGCAACGACATTTAACAGATTGTAAAACTAAAGTCTAGGCACAAGTCTGTCTTCGTATACGTGCTATACTATACGTAGGCTGGAGAGAGAGAAGAGGTAAGGAGGCACGAGGGCATGACAAACGAGCAATGCGGGCGTATAGACGACTATTGCACACAAATAATAATGCAAGTGTAATTGTCGTGCAGACGTCTTGCCCCTACCATGAGTTACCGCAAATAAACAACGAAAATATCTATCACGATGTTTCCACGGAACCGAACCTTATGTGGATAAAACCGGTAGGCACATCTAGTATACTAATTTAATTTTAAAGAGGTAAATTTTCTAACCTGGTTTGTTTGTTTGGGGCAAATCAACGGAACTATTGATCCGATCTGAGCTGAGGCGTCGGCCCAATTTGGAATGGATAGTGAAATATAAATATGTACCTGTCGGGATAGGCCTGCGCGTTTAGCGAGCACATGTGCGTCACCTCCTTTAGGTTGACGTTGGAGAACACGAGTTTGTGGTTGGACGAGAAGATCACCGTGGGCCGGTCCGAGCACGCGAAGATGTTCGTCGTCGACAGCGTCCTGTGGTTTTATATTTTATTATTACAAGAATGAGACCATTTACCATCAGATATGGCGTGAAGTTACCACTAGATTACGTCATGTAAAGATGATACCAGACACAGACTACTGTAAAGTTGCCACCAGCCATAGTCTAGTGTATAGTTGTCACCAGGTTAAGTCTAGTGTGAAGTTGCCACTAGCTGTAATCTAGTGTGTACTTGTCACGTGATGTAGTGTGTGAAGTAGCCATCAAACAATCTAGAATGAAGCCGACATCAGATGTATTCTAGTGTGAAATTATTAGATAACATAGTCTAGTGTGAAGTTGACATCAGACGTATCTTAGTGTGAAATTGGCACTGACGTCGTACCTGAAGCTCCTGAGCACCGTAGGCTGTGTACCAAGTGTGACTCGCTTCCTGTTACTGAGCACGCCGGTCTGCTGGTCCACCATGAAGTAGAACATGGAGCCGTCGCCGAGTGCGCACAGCAAGTAGCAGACACCCTCCAGTACGCAGATGAGCAGCGAGCGGGGAATTATTTCTGAAATTATTAGTAATTGTAGGAAATAGTTTTCTGTGGGCTGAAGCTTTAGTTAATATATTATGATACTTAATGATAAAGTGGAACGATGACAGAACCGTTAAATCGCTTACTAAACGAATAGGTATGTTTAGGATGGTTGGAGTTCATGAACGGACACAAGTATCTTGTATGAGTCCGGTGGCCGAGCAGAAAAAATGTCGGACATTAACTTGTTATACCTGTCCCTCTTGCTTGACACACCAATCGTGTAAGCAAATTTAATGTGTGTCATTTTGTGTTGTCATTTGTGTCAAACGATGTGATGTCATTGACGCTAGGTGTACAGGACTATTTTATTGTACTACCCACGCCCTGGATTTTCTTCTTTCCGCGTAACCCACATCCCCCACGTCTATTTGACATAGCGCGATTACATACTGGTGGGGGATGATGATACACCGAAGAAGTGGACGTCGTATGTGTGAGGCCGTGATAATGACCGATACTATTATGAAATTAGGCCAAGTATTTTGATTGCAAATAAAAAAATAACTGACCTAACTTCTAACCTATCTGGGCATAATTTTCTATCTCTGTATTCGAGGTTATTGTTGTTGTTTGTTATATCATTGTTGGTGTAATATCAAGCAACGCCGCGAGCGTTAAGATTAGGAACTATACCGTGTCAAAGAGGACGATAATGATCAACTTTAATTTAATAAGTTTAGCTTTATTGAATGACGTATAACGCCGGGTACTTTCTGGCGGAATTTCACTCAGCCGTAATCAATCCGGCGAATCGTTGGGCCGCCACAAAACGTTTTTTAATATAGGTATGGCCGTAATGATATACGGCGACTTCGACAGACCTGCTGCAACATATGTAACTTACCTATACACATATATATATATATATATATATTCTTATCTTCGACTTTGTAATGCTAGTATTGATATACGTCATATTTATTAAGTTGTTGTTTATTATAATGCTAGTGCGACATCGGCGCCAGTACCTCCAGACAGCTTCTCGGTGTGCAGCGGCGTTAGGTTCGGCAGGCGCAGGATGCGCACGGAGATGTCGGTCCACAGGCCTACGCCCAGTAGCGCCTCATCGCCGCCCGGGCCTAGGTCCAGGCACGCCACCTCCTCGTCCATACACACCTCCCTACAATACAATAATTATTATGCGGTTTAGTCTGGTGGTCCGTTGGGGACACTGAGCTTCCTTGAGCTATTTACAAAAAATACGAGTTTGTTTTGAAACACACGACTGGAGTTAAATTTAATACTGGCCTAACACTTCTCATTGCCTAGGTAGCAATAAGGAGTGAAAATGTGTGCTTGCATATCTCTCGGTAAAGCGCGTTCTCACAGTTCATATTTTCATTACATAAAACCGTTTCCTGATGTATGCGTGATATTGTTGAATTATGATATTGTTTCAGTATAGTTCGCCCGTATACTGGGGAGTATACGGCGGCGCACTATACTTCTATCTTATTTTCTATACTACTATCTTACCCTATATTATTTTTAACCTTTCTGATACATCAGCTTATAAATAATTGTGAAACGAAAAGTGCTTGCAAACTACCCAACAGACAAATGATATTCACCCCAAAAGCGTGAGCCTATGCCGTTCGACAGCTACGAGGAATAGCCTCGGGCCGGCGGCCGCTACGGCGCGTGTAGCACTCGCTGCTACGACGGACAGCGCACGCGCCCCGCCCACCTTCCACTCAGCAACCGCGGCCCACTCGGAGTCTCTCCGCGCTACGAGCCGCATGCCCTCGTCTGTTACCTGTATTATTAAATTATTTGTACTCAAGGAAAGTAAAGCAAACACTTAGGCACCAATTCTCCATATAATCGATTGGGATGTGATACCCAAGGGCCTTACAATGGTTCAAACATTACCAAGGGGGTGAGGATCAATAGCCTAAGGTCATCCCGCATCTTGGGCGAATTAAACCCGAGGGGGCTGCTCTTTATATCTTTAATCTTATAAAGGGGACAAGATGGAATGATGGATCTTCGTATGGAAAAAAATCTAAGAAACTGATTGCAAATCAGTCAAGTGTCTAAATCAGGCGAACGTCAGTGCATAGTCCAGTTACAAATTGAACCATGACCATTCGTTAACGAAATCTCAGTATCTCTCCAAATAGCCTATTGCTGTGATTAGAATGTTTATTGTATAAATTATATTAAAACGAAATAAATACAATACAGGCACTTACCTGCAACAGCTGATCATAGCACACATTTCCCGTGAAAAATGTTTGTCGGTCGGACACAAAGCCTTTGATTTCTGTTTCTTCTACCTCTTCGCCGTTTAACATCAGGACTCTGAAAGAAATATGCCATTATTACAACCTTATACACTGAAATAAAAAAATAACTCTATGAACATAGGAGAAGTTTGACGGGAGGGTGCATTCACAAAAATAACAATCAAATTACTAGAATATATTTATATATAATGCTATAGTCACAACTAGCAGTTAATGTACCTATAAATCATTGCCTAAGCACTTTTATTAACTTTTTGAGTTTAAATTAACTAGCAGCTGGAAGAGCACACTTCTATTTTGCGTTTAGAAATTAATTATTTTTGTATCGTCATTCAAAATATTTTTGAACCATTACCTTATTTTTTCGTAATTTATAAAACGAAGATAGTAATCATTTGTATATTTACATTTGCCTTTAGATTGTTATTCAATATCAATATTATTACTCAAACTGTTAAAAACCACTTTATAATACATAGAATTTTGCGAAATTTCCGACATGATCACATATATCGAAATACATTTTAAGGAAGAGGTAGTGCGATGCTGCATAGGAGGAGGTGGAGGTCCCATGCATGGTGCACGACACTTCACGGAATTGCACGTCCGGGGAAGTAACTCACGATCACTTGATACCGGCGTAATATGTCAGCGTCGCTGTCGCGTCTCGTGCGGTTTATGTGAAGCCGGTAGCCCTTTGGATTGTGGGGGTTGATAGGAGGGCAACGCATCTGCGTAACAATCATGCGAATCTCCATGGGCGTCGGTCATGCTATAAGAAGGAACGTACCTGGTCTGTCCCACGAAGGATAGCACTAGAGTATCGTGGTACGCCGAGTCTGGTGTAGTGGTTAATGCCCACATGCCCTTGATGCCGGGCAGGTCTATAGACGCCTGCTCCTGTATACCGATGCCGTTGCGTATTATACGAAGTGAACCCATTTTGAATGCACCTGTAAGTAATTTTAATTGCATTTCAACATAAGAAAAAAAATTTTTTTTTGCTGTATAAGGGGGAAAATGAGAAGTCACAGCATTTTCATGGCTACCGTCGCAAATAAACATCCACATAATTGTCAAACAGCCATCCCCTCTTCCCCTTTCCCAGTCATTGAGACTCTGGAAACTCACAAATGGCGACAATATACTTGTCGCTTTGTGACGTTACTATGAAGTGTTTATTCAAGCCAGTATGTTTGTAAATAAAATTCGTTGCAAATTACAATCGTCGCTTTTGACACTGTCTGTGCGGATTAAGGGCGCTCGGAATAGACGACCGGGTCGGACTTTGTAGGAGATGAATTAATATCACATGACCTGGTGATGTAGCACTTCGTCTCATTCCGAGCCTATGAAACGTCTCACTGACTCTAAAACAGTTTTGAAAACTGTTTCAGGTCGCGGAGCGCTCACCCCTTCGGTGTTTGATCGCGCAAAACTATATAGCGTTTCTACTTACTAAAATATAGACATTATAAAATTTATTTTCAAAATGCAAAGCATTAATAACACAAGGACAAATTAATCAATCTGAAGTGTAAGATATTTCCAATTGCTGTCTGCGTGATTACTCAATTTTTGATTCCAGTAGAAACCTTGCGGCGCCCCTGACCACTCTTCAAGGCTCCTGCTCTAAACTATAAATAAACATTTACCCGAGCACGTGATGAGCTGGTTCTGCCCCTGGCGCTCCAAGTCCACAACGCACATGTCGACGATGGGCGCCAAGCTGGTGAAGCTCTCCATGGGCTGCACGTACTGCCACGCGTCGTCGCGCGCCGCCGACAGTCGCACCAGCGCCGAGTCTCCCAGCCGCGACCCCACGAACACCACGCCGTTGTCCAGGTATGTCATGCACTCGGGGATCGGCACGTCACCTGCGTGGAATTTAAAACATAGTTATCTACGCTACCTATACTTTTATTAACTACCAGGTTTTCTCCGCAGACATAACCACAATCAAAGCTTTTAAACATGTAGTATTACGTGTTATTCTGGTACAGAAACTACAACATTGTAGTTTCATCAAAATCCATTCAGCTGTTTGCTGGGCAACTTGAGGAGAACTAAGATCGACTTTACCGAGGAAATCTACCGATCACATGCCTTGAGATATTTGAAAGTAAACAATCAATACTTATAGGTTTTTGGCTTGCCGCGATCGACTCGACCACAAACCACGATCAACCATTTATTTAGTCATCTCTGAACTATAAATCCGCATTACATTCGCCTGCACCTCTTTGTAGACTGCCGCATAGTAGTGCACGATGACGTAGAATATAACATTTATGTCCGTCTCAGTTGGGCTTATAGTTTGTATAGTTGTACGCGGCGCACGTAAAGGCTACGCATGTGGGTCAAGCTTCGCTTTTCAATAAAGCATATGCGACTGTTTAGGCAGCGACCCACGGATACGCTAAGCTCGAAGGGGCGTGGCTTTATACAACTACTACTAGAAGATAATGTAGAGAAAGTAATATAATAAGTAAATATTAAAACAACACTGCACACGAATTACATTGCCTTCGTGTTTCCCGTCAACTCCAATGGGCCACCGGACAAACATTACAAAACGCAAGAGTATTGCCATCACTTTATGTTGGTACTGTGTCAGCGAGAGGAGCCGGTCGTAGCACTACCACGTATATCCACATTTCACGTCAACTAATCAACCTACGTTTAGGAAAACGAAGTGTTGGTCGATCGTTCACCAGGTGTCCAGTAGGCCGGTGCGGGATGGATGCGAGTAGCAAGAGATCGGTATCTTGGCGTTCATTGAGAGAAGCCTATGTCCAGCAGTGGACCGATAAGGGCTAGTGATGATGATGAATCAACCTACCGAAGGTTCAGGATATTCTTAGTAGGACATAAAATTATAGTGGCTGATATTTGTAGTGTAGTTAGTTGTTATACTTGCTACGCTAAAAATATCAACCACTATAATTTTCTGTCTACCGCAAATCATGAATTCAAACAACACAAGACATATGTTATATCGTCGTTTCGATTTATCCTAATGACATAATCATCCATCTTCTGAACTTTGGCACAAAACCGAGCCAATATTATGTCGAAAAGAAACAAATGCTCCTCTTTTCATGACACGTAATACTAAATATAAATATAGCTGGAATTTTATTGATCAAAAATGGGATCAAGAACAAAAAATACAAAAGCACTAATTTGTTTTCCACACTCAACTCAAATTTCTCAGGGTATAGACATATTAACCCAATTTGACGAATTGTATCATAATTGTTAGTAAAGTGCATTTCAGTATATGTAGCAGTCGACTCTTCTGTTTTTTGTTGTTCATTTTTATTTTTTTGCTTTGCCGAAATTTGCCTTTTCTCCTGGTTGTTGGTCTGGTTGACCAACAACCAGTTATTTCTTCTTTACATGAATCCAACCAAGAAGCTTACTGAACGATCCTCAAAAAAAAAAAAAACATATTTAATCTTAATCCTTGCCTACCGTGCCTGTAAGTCCATAATTTTTGAATAAACTGTCCATAGTAACAATGTTTACATCTTACCAAGTAACTCCACCTTCAGATCCTTAACTGATTGGGTCCCATCCATTTTATCTTGGAGTTCAAGGAGCAGCATGAACAATCTTCCTGCTATGTCTCCCAGTAGATACCTCAACCCCTTGCCATCCACTCTGCAGTAGCAGTTGATTGGCGTTAACTGGAATGTTAAAAATAATATTTACAATTCTACGAATTATACTCTGTCTCAATTAAATATTAACTCAATTCTTTCAAACTCAAAAATATCACTAAAAATATTACCAACTTTTTTTTGACTCAATATATGTTAAAATTTGAATAGGAGTGATTCTTTTAGATTTGTTGTCATTTGAAAATATACTTTGTTGAATGTTTTTAAATTTTAAATAATTGAATATGATGATAACTGATAACATTTTTTTTTCTTTCATCCTTTACTTTGGATTTTCACATTGTTATACTTAAAATTGCATAATGTTAAGTAAACCAGGTAAAGTGGAAAAGTTTAGTCTGCTAACACCTGTGTGTATTTTATGATTAAAGGAAATTACAACCTCACAATAACTGTAAAAAGGTAATGATAGAAATACCAAATTTTAATTAATTTTGAATTTATAATTATCATGAAGGAAGGGGTTAAGATCAATACTATTTCATGTGAAAATGATATTTCTTATATTGTTTGCCTATGTGCCTAGTTTAACCGCGGCCGCAAGTCAAAGTGAAGCCTGGTCCATGAGTCCAAAATGCCTTAAGAGCTTCAGAAAGTGGTTTTAGAAGATTGTAGATAGAATCTTATCAGAAATAGTGAGCTATTTCTATATAAAAAAAGGAATTTATCAGAAATAGTGAGCTATTTAGAATCTTATCAGAAATAGCTCACTATTTCTGATAGGTTATTGCCTTGGCAGACATACCGGCGTGACAAAATGGCTCATTTGGCACGTCACGAAATCTATTAGAATAACAGATAGAGGTCGCAAACGCCATAAAATAAATGCAATGCGATTTGATTTTTTCACATTAAGGCATACATGCAGTTCACTCAATCATACATCTATCGTGGATGCCTTGGGCATTCCAAGCTCTTCCAAACAGAAATGGACATATCTGTTACTTAAATAAGAGAGCTTTTTAACGTTTACTTACTCAAATATATTGATAAATAAGAGCTGATGCCATGCTGTATGGCTGTGTGTGTGTGTTATATCGGGGAGGCGGAGCTACATCTCATTAACATTATACTGAGGCTAAGTGACAGTCTTGCAGTCAGTTTTTGTGCTGTTCGTGAGTTGTTGGTGGCCTGAAGGGGGAAAGGAGGCCAACACATCTGCATAACAATTATGTGGATGTTTGTTAAGCTTTTACTGCTTATTGAACCTCTTAAACCAGAATGAAAAGAAAATAGTATTTTTCAAAATACTGCCCAACAGTGTGAGACATCAGTACCTTTATCTGTGGTGGCGCAACGGCTACATAACTCTGCCCATCATGATACACTATAGACTCTTGACCAATTACTATGGCACCACCTGTTACAGTAAAATAACTTGTGTTTAACAAATTTATAATTTCACAAAAATTAAAGCAACAAATCATTTCTACTGTAGTAATGAACCGACTATGCCAACACATACCTAATGGACTTGGTACTGGGATTAATATGGAGGCCTCTGTCTCCACATTATCTTGTTTCCATGGTATTTTCATAAATTCTTTATCTCTTAGATTTATTTCATGTGTCTAGAAATAAAATATAAGGCTAACATTAATTATAAGAAAAGGAATCTGTCATATCTAGTAAGAGCTATGTCTTTTTACATTTATCAACAGTTTATATGTCCATGGCTAAACATAACATGCATGTTAGTTAAAAGAGTAGTTAATCTACTGGCCTGATTATTTTGGCTGATATACTATTTTAAGAGCTCTGTAATATTAGCTGATCTTTTATCCGCAATTTACCTTTATATGTCTTCCATTGACATCTTGGTGTATTAATATTAAAGTAGGATTTGAACAGCCATGTAAGAACTCTAAATCAAAAACATTTAGTTCTTCCAATCTGAAAGTAAATAAGGATGAATTTTGTACTCATCAATATATGTAAGTATATTTTTGCTACTTATGTCTTGAATCACATAGTCCAACTAGCAGTGACACAATGTTTCATCCACATATTCCACCCCCAAGAGCTCACCCTTAGGGGAAGAGATTAGTAAAATTCGAACTTAGCAAATGTCTGTACCCTAAAAAGAACCAACCTACCAAAATTACCAGTGTATTAGTGATATAGTTAGAGATTTCATGGTTAATCAGTGAATGGTATGTCACTTTTATACATAAGATTGAAGCTTGTGTCTGGCAAAAAAATGTTTAATGATACTCAGTTTTAATATTAACTTTATATCTTTTTTTTTAGAATAGGAGGCAAACGAGAAATCAGAACCTTTTTACAACTACCAAGGCTCATGGAAATCCACATAATTACTATGCCAATGCATTATCCTCCTGCCCC
>JAFELO010000207.1:276904-302443 GCA_017140195.1 Eumaeus atala
CCCCCCCATTGCCATTTTACGTTGTAGTTATGTGAGCGAGAGGTACCACCCCGGTCATATGTTACAAATTATTATTGCTTCTGATGACACCGAAGTGTAATCCTGTGACATATCTTTTCTGGCTTTTCATTCTAATGGGATACTTAGTGGCTATAGCTTATTGTTGGTGTTTGTCATGTGACAGAAACACTCCATTAAAATATGATCTATTTTTGATTGCAGATTATTCAACACCTTACCTTAGACTAGCAGCCTTAAGCTCTGTGGAATCCTTATCTAATGGTATAATTTTAAATAATCCATCATACAGTCTAAGCCCAATAACTCTCGCCTGTGGATCTATAACTGCAAGTATTCCATTTTCTGATGGTTTTCCAATACGATCTGCTACATTTCCATGAGCTCTAGTAACAACTTCCAATTCACCACTTGCATTTGTTCTCCATTCTAATATCATTGCATTATAACGGGCTGTTAGAATAAATACTAGGTCCTTTTTCTCATACTGCAATATACACAAAATAATAGAAGTACCCATTCAACCTCTATTACTAATTAAATTTGTTCTTATAATTATAATAAATAACATACCGGAGGTCTAAATAATTTCATTTTGGCTACTCGCCCATATAATCCAACTTCTTTCATAGGTCTGAGTCCTTCTGGAGTTACAAGATACATTTCTAATCTTGATAGTTTTGCCACTAGAAGATTTAAATCTGAAGGTGATGTAAAATTTCCTGAAAGTTAAGATTTTTTTTTTCAAATTAATAATTAAGAATAGAATTAGGTTACATATTTTTAATTAAATGTGATGAAGACTATGGAGGCATTGTGCCATCCTTTGCTTAAAGTTATAATTACAATTTGCTTGCTAGTTCCTATTAAAATAAAACTATATCTTGTACGGGATACACACTATTATAGCAAATGCCACTGTGATATCAAAAATGACTAGATTTAAAAAATATTATTTTAGAGAGATTCCATTTCTACATATTACCTTTTCAATGAATTAAAAAACAATAATTTTTATCATTGTTTTATTTCAAAAAAAATGTCAAAGTATGTGACTAAATTTGGTAGCACTGTAATAGTAGTCAGTTCACATCAAGATTTTTTTACACATTATTTATTTTGAACCATAATTAAACAATTTTTTACATTAAGTGCTAATATTGATTACTGACTTTATTTACCTACGTGCAAAATAATAAAAATATTTAATTCAATAAGAAAGAAAGAAAAACAAAAAATTTAACTTATGGTATGGATTGGTACGTAGCTTGCAAAAAATTCAAAGCAAACCATTTACTCACTTTGATGTCATAAGTAGAAAAAAGCAGTACTATATGATATACTAAATAGCTTTTTATATTATATGACGCTAAGAAGACGCCAATATAATATAATAATTGATATGATTAATCATCATTAAAATGCATATTCCTAAAACTCTGTCAACAAGTCTAAATCATGTACATATTTAGTAAGAAAGGGTGATCAGATGATGATAAAAAATAAACATTATCAATTTATATCTAAATTATGGTCTGCTAAAGTTAACATTAATAATAAGGGCGCAAGTTCAGAACGCTCAGCATAAACATGATAGCTTCCTATAACCATAGTAAAGAACATTAATATGACAAAGAAAAATAAAACGATAGAAAGAGTCGCATGTTTCCAAAAATCGGAAAGTACAAGGTAAATAATTTTTTAGACAAAAATAGCTTCTATCTAGGCTGCTAAAGTTAACCTCAATGTCAGATACAATAATAAAAATATAGTATATTTACCTGTAATACATGCTGTTACTGCTGTTGGCTTTTGTGCCGTAACTACGTAGTGGTAAGCCATGATATGGGTTTATTACTTAACTTCTAAATTTCATTTAAAATTCTTTATTTATTTCTCATTTAGTAAGCGTTTTAATTTAACTTTCAAGCCGCCTGCCCTTTTTTTCACTATTTGACACTGCGCTTATGAATTATGTCGCTGGCCTCTATTGTCTATGCAACGAAATCAAACAGACAATATTCGCCCACAGGTTATTCTAAGCTGGAAAGCAAAGACAAGGTATTGATATTCTAGTACCGATCTAGTTAACTGGATGGCTAACACAGTAATTCCCTGTTGTGGAGTCTTGTACGATCATCAACCTTTAGTCATTCGTTACCGAAAAATTACCAAAATATATCTTAAAGCTTGCTTAAGCAATCATTGCTGATTCAACTATAGTACATAAACTTTGGATTACTTTTAGTAATAATGATGACGAGGGTTTTCTTGTCACACCTTTATGTAGGTACACGCGTGTTTTCAAAAGTTGTAAGTTTTTGTAGTTGTTGCAGAGATTTTAAATCTAGGTACACGATCGTTATCATTTATTTAATAACTTCAAGATATTTACAAGACACTTATATACTTTTGAGGTGTTTAGATGTTCTCACTAGCTGTATGCACTAAAAGCTTAGTTCAGTATTAAATACTCTAAGACTAAAAGATACGTCACTAGTTATATTATTTTTTCTAATGGGCGGAGAATGAGAAGGAGAGAGCCTGTGAGTATAAAAATCGTTCCTTTCAGTCCATAGGACGATGCCAAAATCAATTATAAGGGAACCATTAATACGCAACACTACATCGTTCACAAACCGATTCACCAGCATGGAAGGGGCAAGAACGCAATAGAAAAGAAGTCAAACCAAATTGAAGGAACGACCAAATAGCATGACGTTGCATGCGACAGAGAAAACTAGAAAAATAAAAGCTTTCTGAAGTTATGCTTCTTTTGACACGTTAGGGGAAAATGATGAGTATAATTTTTTCCGATAGCACATCCGTCGGAAAAATCGTCACGAAAAACCTAGTTATTTTCGTTTTTCAGAAAAAGTTACTATAATGCGTTATAATACAACTCTATATGTACATCGAGTATTAAATATTTCTTTATTGTTAATGTCGTATTAATATACGTCCACAAACGTAGAAAAATCGTGGACAGGAAAGATATTACGAAAAAGAAAGTTCTATATTACTTATTCATTAAGCATTTACATAAGTACACACACACACACACACTTTTTTATTTTAACCGATTTATAGACAACCAGTTTATAAATTGGATAATTTTAAAACTAAAAATATTTTCTGCTGTAAAAGTGTAATTGCTCGTTTTATTTACTAGTATAACATCTTCTTGTTTTCTAAATATCATTGTATTACATTCTTACAAATTGAACGTTTTCAAATGGGTTATTTGGAAAGACATACCTGCCACCATTTATTTAATAAAACCCTGGTTGTGAAACATGTACGACAACGCGAATTGTAAAGAGATTAAACATAAAGATATTATACTCTCATTAGTAAATGCAGATAATATTTAACATTTCTTGTTTATTAATTTAAAGTTGAAAAAACTACAGTTCAAAGTTTTGAAAAAAACAGTACAAACTCGTTGGACTTGTTCTAGTGGCAAACAGGTTCAATTACCGCTCGTGAGGGCCAGGATCCTGGTGTCGTTACATGCTTCGGAGAGCTGTCGGTACTGCACCGGCCGGTAATGATAGTGCCCTCGTCTGCCTCGATAGTTATAATAGAATGCCCAGTCCTTAAAGCCTAAAGTTGGCAGCACTATTTAGATAGAAAAATAATTTTATTTAAATAATTAATATCGTTGAGTAGCCGTAGGGCCACTGGAGGAGAGGAGAAAAACGCATCGGCATAACAATTATGCGGTTGTTTATGGGTATCGGTAGTGATAAGAAGGCTCCCGATGGTTAGTTTGTCCACCTTTACTACATTTAATAAGAAACATGTCTTTAGTTGCTATGTAATAAGTGTCGTTGTTTATCTGGTTTTCTGATACCCTTTGGGTTTTATATAATCATTAGGTTGTTACCGCCCACAGCTCATTAACCAACTGACTTGGTACACGGCAATAAAAATGAGTTCTATCAGCCCCCACACTGAGATGTTACCACCAGCCACCACGCACCGTCCCGAGTCTCGGCATAGTCTAGAGGTCTAATAGAAGTATAACGCTGTTGCTGTTCATGGAGGCAATATTATATTGGGTCCTTACATAAGGAATTGTCGTTTGTATGGGAGGAACAAAAGTCGAATATCTTTTAATGTAACATATTTAGTTATTCAAAGTAAGAACCATTGTTTTCTATACACTTTTGCCATCCCATATCTCATACGTAGTTCATTGATCCCTGTACTAAAAAAACCAGTCGGACGAGAATCAATAAAATCTTTGAAGAGATTTGGACTGCCCCATCGGAGTTGAATTTTTTCCCTTGCAAGAAGTTATCCAAATTTCGAAACAAATGGTAATCTGTTGGAGCAAGGTCCGGGGAGGATGTCTTTCCAATTGAAGCTCTTCTAATGTATTAGCAGTCTGTTGCGTAGTGTGTGGTCTAACTTTGTCGTAAAGCAGCAGTGGCGTTGGAGCGATTGACCAGCCTAGGTTGTTTAGCCGCTAGCTTTTTCATCTTGGTTTGCAATTGCCGACAATAGACATCAGCCGTAATAGTCTGGCCAGATTTGAGAAAACTGTAGTGAACAACGCCGCCACTAGCCCACCAAACGCTTACAAGTAAATTTTTTGGTGTTAATTTTAGCTTGGGACAGGATTTGGCTGGCAGGTCGGGATCTACACGACCGCCATACACATCATTCGCACTCAGTCGTTTCCGCGGCACTAGTGCCACGGAGGAAATAACGCGATATTTTAAGCTTCCATTTTGTGAAATGAGTGGCGCAAACACGAAAAAACAAAAGAAAAAAACGAATGAAGGACGGTCATCGAAGCGCAAATAGCTGTACAAATTTGAATTTGGAATTCCTTACCAAAGGGGAGAAAAATCGTGATTAAAATGGCCGGTACGAAAAACGACAATTTCAGATGTAAGGGCCTAATAATAACAATCGCTACGACCAAGTTGGATATGACTAGCAGGATATCGACCGTTTTGGCGTTCATTGAAAGAGGCCTATATCCATCAGTGTATACTGTTTTGATAATAGCTGCTAACGTCGATGGGATATGGAGTCGATCACGACGCGTTAAGACGAGTTTACCCAGTTTTGGCTTGATTGAGATAAATTACACACCCGGAAGGTATTCTCGTCGGACTATACGTTCATTAATAATTCACTGAAATAAAACAAAACGTGTTAAAATCATTTTGTACATTTTATATTAAAATATGATAAATGTATAAGCTGTAAATTGACACTTTAAAAATCAGTCTTCTCGTTTGCTAGGCGGTATGCTCTCAAGAAGAACTTGTGTAAGGAATGTGATTTTATCTGGAAATAAACGAAATATTTGATAAGGAAATAATTTCAGTTAGTAAGTAATTGTTTGGTAACAGTAGGGTAACTATACAGATTCATTCGCAACAACAGGTTATTTCCCAATCATGATTCAAGCTCATATTCATAATTCAATTCATTGCCATGTCAGGAGTGTTACTCAGCCCTCGGGTGGATGTAATTACACCTAGGAAGCTCGTTATATCACATTTGAAAGAAGGGTCAAGAGAGCACTTTTTTACACCGTGCTAGGAGTTAAGGTAACCTGTAGCCTGCCCGATGGCGCTGTCCCGATTTTCGAGAGGTGATTCTGTGTTCATTTTTATGTGTCGGAGTGGGTGGGTCCCTTGTTAGGGATAGGCTAGCACCGAGATGCACTGTTTGCATTAGACGGTAGACGGCACTAGATAAATAAGCTGAATGTGCTATACTATATATAATGATATAATGATTATAAAAACAATTTCAGATTATTTAATATTATTTGTATTCTTAATTCTGTAAAGTATTTAAGGCTTAGAAATTAAAAATAAACATTCAGAATATTAATAGGTCCCCCGCGAAAAAGCAAGATGCGTTTGTTCAAGATGGCGTCGCAGTAGTTCAAGTCTGGTAAGAGTTTCTTAAACACGTAAAATAAGCATGTTCTAACATGCTTATGCAAAATTTTGTACAAAAATATGTGTATAAGAGACAATAATATGATGCCATGATAACACTAGTTAAATTAGCTGTTACAAACACTCTCACATCGGGATGCATCTTTCCCATCTGCGCTAGAAATGATGGGTCGATTCCTCTTACGGCAACAGAACTAGTCTCATCGTCAGACGAGGGAGACCAAGCGTTTGTAACAGAACCGATGTACCTGATATCAGTAAAAAGTACTAGTAAATAGTGCAGTACTCATTTTAAGTAACTAAAAAAATACTTACTTAATAAAGCTGTAGGTGTATATTTATAATACACGAAGGTTGTGTAAACGCCGATTCCAAGTACAATAAATCCAATTGGCATCAAAAAAGCAGGAGATGGATTGTGTACTATTGGCACAATCGATAAAAATATTGCCACTAAAATGACAAAGCATGGAACAATTGTAGGCACCCTATATGGTCTGGGTTTGTCAGCGTGCGTTTTTCTTAATACTAATAATGCGACCATAGCTAATCCATAGAAAAACCATAGCAGCCAACTTGCAAAATCTAACAAAGTTTCTATATTTCCAACAATTATAAAAATAGCAGTCAGTAATGCCTGAAACAAAAATGTAATCATTAAAAAGTAATCAATAGGAATAAAATAAGGTCATATCTATATAATGAAATTGTTTTTTTTTATATATATAGAATAGGGGGACAAACGAGAATTCGAAGCCTTTTTATGACTACCGACGCTCATGAACATCCACATAACTACTATGCCTATGAGTTGTCTTCTTTCCCCCGCCCCCGTTGGTCCACCGGCTACTCAAAAACCGTACGAAACACGACACTGAAGATGTCTCTTTACGGCGATATCATGTGAACGAGAGGTACTCCCCGCCGTGCCGGCCCAATTCCGTTGCATGGGAGGATGTATGCAGCGTGGCACTACCTCTTCCTTTTCTATCTGGAAATGTTTTAAATAAGGTTTAAATATTCATTTGCATATTCAGCTTCCACGTGAAAATAAACCTAAACATAAACAAATGTTCCCAAAGGACTCTCTTTTAAATACAGAAATAATAATAAGTAGTTAATTTTAATGTTAACGAGGCAAAAATTTGATTATGCTTCAAAATCGCAAACCGCAACACTCAAGAGTTTAATGATACGTTAAGTCACGAAAAACTTGTTCGTCGAATTCGCTAAAGATGGCGTGTTTAAACTGGCAATATTTTCGACGACCATCTAACATAAGATTTTGATCCTTCTCCCTGTCTTTATATGTTTATATATTATACTGTGTTTGAAATATTTGTTAATCGTGTAACCAAAAAAGTGGAGTTCTGCAACAAAGAAAAATAGCGCCAATATATCGGGATGAAATTGGCGTTTTTCGTACTGACCACTTTAATCACGAGAAATTTTCCACTTTGGTAAGGAATTCCAAATTCAAATTTGTACGTCTATTTACTCATGTGCTTCGATGACCGTCCTTCATTTGTTTTTCTTCTGTTTTTTTCTGTTTGTGTCCTTCATTTTACAAAGAGGGAAACTTAAAATATCGCATTATTTACGGGCACGAGTTCCGCCGTGGCACTAGTGCTGCGGAAACGATTCGAAGGGTGAAAGGTGTGTATGGCGGTCGTGTTGCAAAAGAAAACACAATTCGTTATTGGTTCCGTCGTATTCGTTCTGGAAACTACGACCTGCAGAACAAGCCCAGTGGACGATCTGAAACCCAAGTTGGTAATGAAGAGTTGAAGGCTATTGTGGAAGCGGATCCATCGCAGACCACGTCCGAGTTAACCGCAGGCTGTGATGTTAGTGATAAGACTGTTTCACCTGAAGCAAATTGGGAAGATTGATTATCCAGCTTGAAAGGTGGATATACCCCACGAATCGACTGAAGCGAACCGGAAAACGCGCGTCGACTGCTGCGTTACATTACTACACCGTCACTAATGAAGTTATTTTAAACCGAATCATTACCTGTGATGAAAGATGGATTCTTTACGATAATCGGAAGCGCCCCAGTGCAATGGTTGGATCCTGGCCAGCCAACCAAATCTAAGCGAAGATTAAGCCGAAGAATAATAATTAAGAAGAAGAAAAAGCGTTTGGTGGGCTAATGCCGGTATTGTTCATTACAGTTTTCTCGAATCTGGCCAGACTGTTTGTCAGTAAAAAGTAAGTTGTCAGCAATTGCAAACCATGACGAAAAAGCTGGCGGCTAAATAACCTAGGCTGGTCAACCGCTCCACGCCATTGCTACTTCACGACAACGCTGGACCACACATTGTGCAACAGACAGCTACCAAATTAGAAAATCTTCAATTGGAAAGTCCAAGACATTCTACGTATTCCCCGGACCTTGATCCAACAGATTACCATTTTTTCCGAAATTTGGATACATTCTTGCAAGGAAAAACTCAACTCCGACGGGGCAGTCCAAATCGCCTTTAAAGATTTTATTGATTCCCGACCGACTGGTTTTTTAGTAAAGGGATCAATGAACTACCTATGAGATTGCAGAAATTCATAGAAAACAATGGATCATACTTTGATTAGTTAATTAAATATATTATATTAAAAAATATTCGACTTTTTGTTCCACCCATACAAAACGCCAATTTCATATCTAAGGACCTAATATTTTGATGTTAGTGCCAATTTTTTTTATATTGCGGAACTATTTGTCTCTATTGAGAGGATTCGGTGTATGTCGGGAAACGACCAGCCGCCGAGATGACTTGCTGATGACAAGACTCAGAGCATCACATCAAAGTAGTAGAGGCTAGTCTTATGTTGCAGTAGGATCATTGTCAATATGTGCAGTGTAGTTCTCACACATCACCAGTTATCAGACTCGGACAAGGCTCAGACGTAGTTACCAGCGTTGTGCAGCAAAACACTAAATGTTGATATGAACTTACTTGAAAAGCGACAGCTGGAGCTGGCGTCAAACGTTTAGCATTTACATATGAAAATAATTCCAACATGTGTCCACCTCTGGCCGCTGTGTAACATACTCTGAAATAAAAAGGGAACGATAAATTAATCAAGTGTACTTTAAAGTTTATTATAATAAAATTAAACAAAGAACTTTAATCAATATGATTTGTACAATTGATAGATATTATGTTCGAAAAAGTGGAGTAGTAGTATAATATATAGTAATAGTAGTATTGATAGATATTGCTACTTCATGATGGAAATTCATGTTAAATCTTGAATAATAATATACTATTTAGGCTGTTTCTACTAATCTCTTAATTCAAATTACATAAAATGTGAATGGTTTCTACTTTTCATAATCAGGTATTCAACAATTCATACGGTGGTAAGTAAGTAAAAATTGACTAAGATTTTTTTCGTTTAACAAAATTCAGCTTATGCAAGACCATAGCATTATAAATATATGGATTATAAAAATAAATTGTTTCACAGTGTAATGTCCCAGATAAATTATTAAAAAACAATCATTTTGTTTTACATTTTACAATGAATAACTAAGTTACTTATTGTTATTTTTTAACATGACCAGATTGCTAAGTATGTCAAAATGTTATATCGAAACAGGTCGTATTTAATTTAATTAATAGTGAACATAGTATATAAAGTATATTATTATTCAAAAAAAAATATTGTTTGGTTAGAACTTATACTATTTTACTTTACCTGGTAACTCCAAATTGTACACTCATGGCACAACCAAATGTAGCTATGGCAACTCCAAGGGGAATTAGGAAGCTGGCTGGCCCAAGCACTCTATCACCAAATGTGACTGCCACAGCCTTAACCGAGGTCATCTCTGCATAACTTAATACTGACATATATGCCACATTCATAAACACATATAAGCCAGTAATCAAAGGCACTGCTATAAATATGCTAAGCGGAACGTTCCTGCGAATAAAATCACACTATTAATAAGAGAAACATGTTAAAAGAACGGAGTTATCATAACAATATAATGGATTTATCCAACAACATTGCGTTTCCTAAAACTATTTCATATTCTAGAATGTTAAAATTCTACAAGAATAAAATAATATTTCTATACATTCTTTCCGTGGTATGTCGGCCTGTCTGATTTAATTGAATTTAAATCAGCTTGTTTTTGAATATAAAAGAATAATATTTTCTATACACAGTACCAAGTAATATACTTTACATAACTGAACCTGAGTGGTTCACAATCACTTCCTAGAAATAATGAATACCACCTCAGCTTTGTAAGCAATAGGTATAGATCAAATTTTAATCAAAAACCACCTTTAAGCCAAGTTATCCCAACTCATACAAAATATAATGCATTGGAAAGAGTTTATGACAGATTCGCTTAGTTTTTGCTAAATTGCTCAAAATAAATAAATTCAAATTGATGAATAGATTAGTAATTAGAAAACGTCTCACATTTTTTTAATATAGCTCTCTCAACTCATACTCATCAACAAGTGTTATAGAAGAGTAGTGTTAGATAGGCGACAGTGGCACTGCCAGACCCTTTGACAAATTCATTGAATGGATCCCTCTCTCCAGCGAACAAGCTACAACCAATGAACGTAAGTCTTCTCCTAGGGCGTTCAAGGCCATTGTGGGAGGGGGGGCCTTTACAACTGGGTCAAGCGGCATTTCGCCATCTTGGCTCTTTGTTGTAACGCCACCTGGCTTCCTGCCATCATAAAACTACAAGTAACATAATTACTTATAAACACTTACCTTCCTGGATTAATAATTTCTTCTGTGACAACAGTCACACTATTCCAACCATCATATGCCCAAAGACCACGATAAAGTGCTAAAGCTATACCTCCGGCACTAAGTGTAGTCCCATCAAATCCCCTCTCTAAATTTTCAGTATTGCCTATATTAACAAAAAAGAGTTCCGTTATTGGTCAATCAGATAGAGTTGAATTCCAATGCAACATTCTAAATAATAATGTTTTGGTCAAAAATGTACACTGCACAAGAATAATAAATAATACCACGTTATTTTAATATTTTGGATTGTTTTTTCTAGCATAAGGGGGCAAACCAGAAATCGGACCCTTTTGATGAGTACCGACGCCTGTTTATGGACGTCAGTGGTGCATATCTGTATGCATATGTCTTGCCATCCATTCCTCCTTCCCTCCAATGGGCCACTGGAAACGTATAAAATGCATGAAACACGGCAGGATTTAAGTCACTCTGCGGCGGCCCAAATCATCTGCAATATAGCATAACACTGGTAGTGTTATGCTATATATATGCTTTAGCATATTTAACAAAATTATTACTTTATTAATAAATAATTATATAATAAATGCCTTTACAGTATTTATTAGTTGATGGAATTATAAACCAATAAGGTTTGTATTCAAATCGGCTTGTGAGTATATATGACTATGTTGAGTTTGTTAATGGACTGAAATATGTTCTACTTAAGTGGTTTCACACTCTTAACTGCTAATGATGCATTTTTAACCTGTATTAAGAGTTTTTTTGAGGTCGGGTTTGTGTTTTGTGAACAAGACTGGCGTTCTGATATCGACTTTCCATAGCATTCGCCTACAAATGAGAAACGGAGAGAAATAATAGCAAGTTACTTTGAACACTGACCTTTTGCTAGTTCATAAATTCCTCCACCGATCACAATAAGGCATGCCAACACCTTGAACACACCAAAGATATTTTGAACTTTAACAAACAGCTTGACACTCGTTATATTGATGTATGTGATTAGAACTGTAAAGAACAATATTTTGTTACTTTTATTGATATACATTATCACACTCTTCACCTATTATTGAAGCCAGTTGAAAGTAGTTATATTTTTTTTTCACATTTATGTTCTGTATAAAAGAAATAAGGAAGTAATCTGTCCACATTTATTTTATATCAAAGTTTGTAATTGTTGTGCTCATTTTTTCTCCTCTTTTGGAGTCAAGTGGTCTATTGATGTTAGGTTAGGTTATATCTGGTCTATACTGGTCAAAAACAGTAAGTGGCAACTGTGCAGTTTCATTGGGTGTACCCATTTTAAAACTATTCCATAAAAATAATTACTTACTTTCAAATCACAGAGGTGCATTGTTTGCTGTTTTGTGAGTATAGTTTTTATAATAAATTACAGTGCTTCATTGAATTTTGGTATAGTGAATACTGGAATACCAGTTGGTGCCAGTGTTCAACATAAAACTATATTTTATAAAATTAAGTAACAATATTATTGTCATCACAAACATTACATTAATTAAAATTAACCATACTAACAGAAGTAGTGATTTTGTCTAATACTAATAGTGTGAAAAAAAAAGAATGTTATTTAATTAATTAATTTATTACAATAACAGACAATACATACATAATTTTACTGGCACTAAAGGAATTGCTTCATCACAGGACAACACAATTACAATCCTTAACATGAAAAGTCCTTGTGACGAATTAAACAGATATCATTAGGGTAGTCCAGTGAAAAATGGAAGCTGGAACCAATATCAATATTACAATTTTCTAATCTGGTACTTAGAAAAGTAAACAAACAACACCATGAGTTCACAACTTTATTGGTTTGTTCTTTTTAACATTTACAAATGTATCTGATACTGAATTATATAAAAAAAGTTTTGATGGATTCCAGGTATTTCAGCACTTTAAACATTTACTTAGAAAAACCTAAAAGGACTAACTCAAGCCTTACTTATACATCACTGGGACTATTTTTGATCTTTATTGTTTTATAACTTTAAAATTTAATCAATAGGCTAATTTCGCTTCCATATTGTTATACGGGTTTAAAGAAACTACATTCATATCTTTAAGAAGTTCAAAAATCCAAAATGTTTCATGCGTTATGGGAATGAATCCATTTGATTCTTCATTCATCCTCTCCTGATGCAGTTGCTGGAAAAGAAGTAACTAACATCATAATTTATATATGTTTTATATTTTTTTATATAAAATGTAGTATTCACAGTAGATCTCTTGCAGAATCTTCAATACAATTTATAATTATAATATAACATAGTGATCCTATATTTTTATGCATATCCTACTTTAAGCTAGTACTATAAATGTTTGTATGTATGTTTTTGAGTGAAAGAATCTTACAAAAAACCCAGAACAGATTTTATTGAAATTTTGCAGAAGTATACATTACAATCTGGAACACCTATAGATAGGTGAAGCAGGAAATTTTCAGTCAAACAGACTTAAATTAAAGTGCAGTTTTTTAACAATCTAATATGTTACCACACATGTTTGTGGCTTTCATCACAGTATTTTAAACATTTAGACTAACAGAATGTAAAGTTCACATCTGTGTAATATATCACATCTAAATGACCGTCTATCACTAACCAACTAGTGAAGTAAAAAAAATTATAAAACTTACACCAATTATATCCATAATCAAATCACTTATGTTAGGGAACAGTGATTGAATAACACCATGAAGTTCTGATTTTAGCATTTGAAAGGTAGACTTTGCTTTATGAATGTGTTCTGAACGTACTTCATTGTGAACCACTCTAGGGCGAGAAAGTGCCTCATGTGCAGTCTTCGTTAGTTTGTCAAGCCTTAAATAAAAAAATAATATTATGTAACTGCCTACTGTACCTGTAGATATAATAGGAATCAATATACCAATTTTTTCATCTTGACTTTTTTTTATTTTTTTTTATTCAGCATACACCACATCAATTGCACCTCACAAAGTTAGACATTAAAATTTTAACGTACATTTATATTAAGACAAATTACAAATATACAAAAATATGTAACACATTGAATGCCATGTATATCACCATTGACTAGCAATCCCATGTAATTATTTTGCTTCAGTGTTTAAAATATATAGTTATGCTTCACTTGTTTAATTCTATGAGGAAAACAAGCAGTCGGAGCCTTTTGATGACTACAGAAACACCCCTACATATTATGATCTTTATGCTGATAAGGTGCCTTCCTTTCCTCTAGTGGGCCACCACCTACTTACAAACTGCATGAAGCATGACAGCATAGCTTTCACTTAATGGTAGTATTATGTCATCAAGTGGTACCTTCCTAGTTGCAATGACCCAATTTGGCTGCAATGCAGCATAGCACTATCTCCGGTTGAGGTGTAGCAATAGGGGCACTATGGGGAGGGGACAAAAATTTTTTGCAAAAAATTTTATGTCCTAACAACCCCTCTATTTTGTTTCACTCACCTTACAGATGATATATACCAGAATATTATTTAATCATGACTTTTTTCCTAGGGTGTACCGCTACAAAGATATTGAGCTCTACAATTCTTCATACAAACACAACATTTTTCAGAATATTTTTTCTTATAATATTTATAGCTAGTTATTTTGGCCTATAGTGAAAAAGATATTTTTTTAAAAGTCATTTGTGATTTATATCAATCTGATAAGACTAACCTGGATTCCATTGCTTCATTATCCATATCATCATACATGAAGGAAACATTATAAATTAGTACCCCAAAAATCTGCTACATATTTTTATATGTATTAGTTACAATAAACTGAAATCCACTAAACTAACATAACAGTAATGATAATAATGATATCTTGCCTTTGTATCTCATTTTCAACATCCAATATTGCTCCTCTTGTAAAAGCTGTAAGTTCTTCCACTTGTACCAGCCTTTCCTTGGATTCCGCGAGAAATTCACTTAATATAAGATTTTCATCATTGATAATATGAGTATTTGAATTTCGAATATTATTATGTAGGCCCTCAACGTAACACAATGCCTTTTCACCTACATTCTCATGTGTAACACCATCATCTAATGGTGAATTTTCAATAATATTATAAATATCAACACACTTTTCATGTAAATCTTTTATACTTCTCGAAAGATTGGCTTTCGTCTGGACATTAAGTGAATTAGACATTTTTTTAGTTTATATTCACAGTAAAGTGTTACTTAAACAATAGTCCTTCCCCTACTTTTAATATTTTGTAATTTAACATTCACGGAGTAGAAATAAATATTATTAAAATTTAAACTTCTTTGATCATTCTCTAACAAAATTTTGGTAAACACCGTTTTTCCTAAAAAGTTTATGGTTTATCTGAAACTAATCCGACCGAGACAACGAACAATTTTTGAAAATGACAATTTAAATCCGAACCCTGACAGCTGACATCTGTAATTTTTTTTCTCTAATAGTATAGTCGAATGTTCGCCAGTACCGATTAATTGCCATCTATTCTAACAGGTACTGCTACTTCCAACAAAAGTTGTGACCTTATATCATTTAATACTGGATAAGTTATGCAAACAAATCGTCTTACAAAAGTCTGCCACTTTTGGTGGTGGTGGTGGTGGGGGTTTAGGGTATTACTACTTTAATGGTGCAGGGTGATGTTCTCGAACAATGTTTGTTTATATATTTTTTGTCGTTTGGAGGGGGCATACTTCCTTTTTTTTAAGTACAAAACACGTTGTGGTATTGCTGTTTTAAGGAGAGTTGAGATTGGACTCTCTCAAATGTTTATGCGCGTTTGGTACCAGCCGTCTTCAATGTAATTATAATTGAATAAAGTGTAAGTGCGTTTGTGTTATTGCTTCAGGACCACCCTACTGGTGACAGGCTTGAGCAGTAAGCCCGTCATAAGTAGAGCACCACCTGGGTATAATGCAGCCCTCGTTAATTAAAATTATTTTATTCTTTAGTTAGGTATGTTTTAAAAAAGTGTCTGATGGTGACGAAATTTATAATCCAAGTGTTCGAGCTTGAGAGTGAAAAGGTACACATACACATTGTATTGTTACCGACACTTGATGAGTGTGTTTTAAAACACATATGACCGTTTGGAATGAGTCAAAATCGAGTCCAAAGGATTATAACAATTTTGAAATAAAATAAAATTATTATATTATATATAGGCATATGCCTTTATTAATCCAAGTATCGTGATCTTAATAATAATGTTGAAATAAAAGAAAATAAAAATTACAGAATAGATTAAATAATTTGAAACTTCAGAAAACAAACATAGTGTAAACAGTATATATCTCTCGTCGCTATAATCAAGGCTCCAATTAAAGCTGTTCCTTTTGTTAAAAAAAAAAAAAAAAAAACAATTTATGAGAAATTTTAAATTTCCACTTTTGGTAGTAATAAATAGCCTAAAATTTTGAAGTGTTTAGTTATACTGTAGTAGCTAGCAATCAAAATCTAGTCTGGGCTTATAATTCGCTTCACTTTGGTATGCGTCGCTCGTTTTGAAACACTCAAATGGTCAACTACAGTTTTGTTTCTGGATCGTATCGATAAATCGCGGACTTATTACCTGTAATGATGTTGTGAACATGCCGAGATGTGCCTGCATCAAATTTATCTATCATGTTACGGCTGTTATCTATCATATCGAAATTTAGACCGAATTCGGCAAAATATATTGAACAATTTTTTTTTAGCGATTTTGATGTCGGTCCCATAAAGAAGGTTGCGGCACATGATAGCATGACGCCCCTAAAATATTATTCCGCCATTACGTAATAGCCTGTATAAATTCAATACATACGTAAGCGGCAAAACGTTACTTTACTCTGTCAGTCAATGAAAAATGTACTAATTAGAAATACACACACACACACACACACACGCGCATGCACGAACGCACGCACGCACGCACGCACGCACGCTAGTACGCACGCTAGTACGCACGCCTGAACCCCCGCTCACGATAAAAGGGGAATCTTTGTTCGAACTCGGGAAACTACGAGGCTGGATTGAAACATATTCGGCGTAACCAAGAAAATCAACACATACTTAATCAGTTATGCTTTTATTTTTCTCATAATCACCATCAAGCACTTTAGAAATCTCCCATTTTTAAATGTTTTGCATTAGATCGTTGTAAAAGTCATTCTTACTCACTCAAAGTATGCATCTACTGCTGTTGTGACCTCGTCGTTTATCGAAAAAATTTTACCTCCCAAGTGCTATTTTTAGTTTAGGGAACAGAAAGAAGTCTAACGGTGTCCGATCAGTTGAATAAGGCGGATGCGGTAATAGTTCCAGGCCATTCATTGCACAGACGTGAGAACACGAGCCCCAGAATACTGAAGCCAACAAAATGGCCTTAGCATTTTTAGGGGGTGATAGACCAGGTCTTCTCCACCGTTTCGCTTGTTATTTGATTCTGACGTATGGTAATAAACCCATATTTCGTTCATTGTAACACAACGATTCAAAAATCATCTACATCGGCTTCAAATAACTCTAAACAATCACGTGAAATGGTCAATCGTGTCCTTTTTTGTTCGACTGAAAGCAGTCGCAGACACCATGTGAAAACCCAATTCGTTGATTATGATGTTTTGAGTTCATTCATAAGAGATGCCTATAATCTCGGCTATCTCTCTAATTTTTAATCTGCGGTCTCCCATAATTAAATCAAGTACTTTTTAAATTTTCGTCAGTAGTAGACGTCGAAGGCCTTCCTGGGCGGGGGTCATCTTTCACACTACCTGTACCACACTTGAATTCTGCTATCTATTTTTTACGGATGAATAATATAGGGCTGATTATCTAAAGTGCTGACCATATCATCACGGATGGCTTTCGGTGATAGCCCCTTCTTATGGAGGTACTTAATGACTGCACGCTGCACGATTTGCTCCAATTGCAGAAATTATGTTCAATTGCTTTATTAGAAAAAATATAAAATCACAACTAATTATCGCACACGTTTCGAACTTTACACAATTAATTAGTCTGAACTGAACTAAAGACATGTCCCTTCACTCAAAATTAGGTAAAAAATATGACAGGTTAAAGTCAGAAATGTAGGCCTAATCTATATTTCAATCCAATGTGCGTGAAATAGAGGTGATAGTTGCAAATAATACAAACGTGAACAAGAATTTGGTGACGTATGCATAGTACCCATGTCATTAAGTATCTAAATGAAACATATTGAATGCGGAAGCCTCGTGTCAGCGACAGCTAAATTCCTTACATTAAAAAATGAAGGAAGTCAAATTTGTGCTAAAAACTCACCAATCTCTATATATAGGGATGAAAATTGTTTGGTATTGAAGAATTCATCTAAAGGATAACTCGATTATTGTTTTCGTAATCGATACTACAAAACATTCCATCAATGTTTTAGCGATAACATTTAAATAGAAAAAAAATATAATAAACTATAAAGGTACTCACAAAAGAAACGTACAAATTTACCTTTTAACGTCCTTTCTGTATCATACCGATACACGTAATGCTATAATCGATTGTCAAATATTTTTATAAACGGATTAGAAAATTTGATCTTATACCTCGGCAGAGGGCTACGCGCTACAAAGCATATTCTGAATTAAATAATCTAAGACTCTTATCAATAACAGCACAATAAGCGTTGATATTTCAACTGCTTAGTATAAGCCACAATCACGCAGTTAAACAAGAATGTGTTCGAGAGACGTGTTTACTCACGTACTGAAGTAAAACTTTTAGTTTGACTGGATGAACATATCATGAGTGATAATTAAATATTTACTCATGAAACAAGTTTCAAACTATGGCAGGAAAAATGTTTTCTTCTCTGCTTCCACTTTTTCCTATAAATTATATGTATTTAATTTTTATCTAATAATAATAATAACAAAGTACCATATCTGAAAAATTTATCAAAATAAAAAAATAGAATTAAAAAATGGAATAACTCGTCTCTGGCATCTTCAAAAAGTAATAATAGTACCAATAGTAATATCCTGTACAGATGTTATACCGATACAATTGCACCAATCAACAGCAACAAACTGCAGCTACCACCAAACACTTATCAACTTCTCCAGAAGTTATTTTAAACACTTGTCGAATAGTGAGAATTTTTTTACAAACAAACCAGGAATTAATTGTCTCATCCGTACCAACCACTCGTTTGATATAACATAAAAATTTTTATCCATCTAACATGGTACTTTCTTTTAAATGTTGACGCGGAGAAACGCATACGCACCTTCACCTGCCGTGGGTACGGTCCAGTGGTATGTAGGACCCACGGCACTTGATAGTGCCGAATACCCACAAAAACCACCGCGAGTGCCATCAGTGCCGCCCTTGGTGTGGCGCCCCGGAACAACACTATCAGGGCACCTCGGGCTAGTCAGCCCCCTAAGGGACCAACTCCACCTCCACAGGCGGGATTGCCCAGCACTACAGGACAACCCCACCGACTTTGGGATAGTGCAATGCCCCGTGCGCAAATGCGCCACCTCCTGTTGCTCTTATGTCCCCCCTTCTTATAAGAGGGATACCGAGAGCGATTCCTCCTCCTGATCTTGAAGCCCCCTCTTCTTTTAAGAGGAGTGCCAAAATCCCCCTCGGTTCAATTCGTTTCGCCTGGGTTCATCCCAGGCTACTAAGCCCCACCGCCACGACAAGGCTTGAACCATGGTGGGGATCTGATACGCTACTTGGCTTAGGCTCGTACACATCAGTACGCCGGTGAAAGCCAAGAAAAAAGGAAGATAATAATAATAAGTAATGTTGTATTAGTTTCTATATCATACATAGTACTATAACATTATATAACCATTCTAAAGCATATTTTTTCATCAATAAAAAATACCTCATGATGCGAGCGAAATAAGGCCATTTTTTATAAGATAATACGCAGAATGTACGTTGCAAATGTAAACACACTATGCTTTACAAGCGTTTGCATCACATAAAGATGGCTTACATATTACCAAGCTATTTTTTTACATTAATTTAAATATGTATTAAAGGTGCGGGTGTCGCCCGTTAAGACCGTTAGCCGTGTGGGGTCCTGGGTTCGATCCTCCGGTCGGGCAACTGTTATTAAGTGTTTCTCAGATTATTCTGAGCACGCATTACATTGTCCGGGATTGAAATGTGCCCGTAGTGGCCATAGGCTTGCCACCTATGACATCATGGGCCTGAGTACCTTGGCTAATCGTGGGTGTGCTAGTATATCTACTAGACTTACGAGTTGTGGATGTACTAGCATACATACTTTTTTTAAATACGTAAAGTATGCTGTACCTTCCGTTAGTTTTTTTGCTTATTTATTTAAATAATCTCAATAAAATCATTATTCTAATAGTTAATAAAAAACGAATAGATTAATAAAATACGCAGACAAAGCTAACTGCACCCGTGCAATGCCAGTGGGTGGCAGGTTATATAACAATAAAAACTTGAAAGTAATACTTACAAAGTGCTGAAAGGGAAGTTAGTTTTTTGACCGTGTTTTTGTCAACATCTGGTACATGGCTTGTAAAAGGCTGTATTGCGTATTCTGCAAATGTCATGACAATAATCGCAACTTCAGCTGGCCTTAGAATCACCACATAAATCCATGCACATATAAATGCTGGCAGTGGACCCCAAAATTTGTGTAATTTTCCAAATGCTTCCATAAAATATGAATATTCTGCGCCTGATTGTCCTAGCACAGTGCCCAATTCAGCGAACGATAAGGCACCTGAAAATAAAAAGTATACACGGATACAATTAACAAGTAACTGATCAACTATGTCATGGTTCTTTGGGATACTAAACTGATTAATGCGTATTGCGTGTTTCATTGAAACATGGAGCCAGAACCACTACAAGTTAAAAAAGTGGAAAAATAATAGTCTTATCTACACTCACCTAATAATGAAATAATTCCAGATACCAACCATATAATAAGGCACAGTCCCACCGATCCGGAATACTTATAAGCTGATGCAGAGGTAATGAATATCCCCGAGCCAATCATTACACCCAAAATCAAGTTTACAGCCGAAAATAATCCCAGCTCCCTTCTTAATCTGACAGCACTTCCACATGCGCTTGCCGTTGCCTCTTTGCTTTGCGCTACATTTTCCAGATCTTTCGCCGTATGAGCCATTTCTGTAACAAAAGAATGTCCCGATATTAACTAAAAAGTTTCACCAATTAGGTTCGAACGAAATATTAAATATTGCAGGAGTTGGCCTGTATAATTTTAAATTTAAAAAAAATTGTAAATCTCGTAGAATTTACTAATTGGTAATCGTATATCCCGTGGGATTTTCTTAGCACTCATCAATTTGGGTCCTTCCAACCTATATTCATAGTAGCATACAAAATGTGTGCATGCTGCATACGCTTGCAAACTTATGTTTGCTTGTTCTTCCATAGATAATACCTGCAGAAGTCGAGATCAATAAATATTAATTAAATGTTTCGACTTTGGAATACGATACATACTGCCGGACATAGGTCTGTGGAGATCTATGTCCAGCAGTGGACGCCGTCACTGATTCCATGGAGTCAACAAGGACAAGTCGCGGTCAGGAGTCACTTTATACTACCTGACTCACTGACTATTATGATTTAATTTATTTGGCAGATATTGTAGTTAGGCTACCGTGTGTCTGTATTTCCGTCCATGTATTATTAATAGCACCGGAAACATTAAGTGACAATCAAGAAAATGGTAGCGGCATTAACAAAGATCCGTTCCCGAAAGCGAACATTTGTTTAACGTCCGTATTACATACTACTTCTATACTAATATTATAAAGAAGAAGAATTTGATTGTTTGTCTGTTTGCACTGAATAGGCTCCGAAGCTACTGGGCTGATTTGAAAAAATAATTACTTTTAGAATCCTACATTATCGCTGATGTACACAGGCTATGTATTATTTACTCAAACGATCGACGTACTTCGTTAACGTAACCAAAAGTGCGAAAAAAATATAAAATAAATCCTTATATCGCAGGTGCAAAAAAATATTGAACACTAACAATCCTGACGGATGTTGTTCTGTCATGAATTTAATTGTTTGTCATGTGGTAGGTTATCTTATAATCTTTGTAAATCAATAAATATTGACTAAAGTGAAATATGCGTGCAAAGCCGGGACGGGCTGCTAGTTGGCTGTAAGCTATAGTAAGCTAAGATAATATATAACGAAGTGGGTAATGGTTACCGTGTTATGGGCATTTAGTTAACATACGGTTATTTACTATACTTATTATAGAAGACATTCCCCCTCTTTGTATGTGATCGAGTTTCTCAAAATCTACGAAACATATTTTCATGTTGTTTTTGCACATGGATATAGCAATTCCCGAGGAAAGCTTTATTAGTGTATAAAGTGCTAAGGTGTCAGTCCGGACGGATTTTGAACGTGTATTTAGCTAAAATTGTGTAAATAAAAACTAAATGTCATACGTTATAATTTGTTTCACATCGTTACTACAACTTGCATGAGTTTATATGCATTGTGCAATGTATCACTTTATTTAACTAAAATAATAAAATCCAACACATGTTCTTTTAAAATATTAGTATTCTACACATGCTTCTCCATATAATCATCAAGAAAAACAAATTTCAAATTCCTCTATTCGGGCAAATCTTTAAGAAAGGTGTACGATTTTTTCTTCGCGCAATAACACTAGGTAAGGTACATTATTGTGAAATTAAAGTTTTGTATGGGAGGAACAAAACGTCGAATATTTTTTAGTAAAAAAAGAAAAGTACCTTCACGCCTGTTATCCCCGAAGAGGTAGGCAGATGTGTGCTAGGACATCCACAACACGTAAGTCCAGTAGATATACTAGCACACCCCCGACTAGCCAAGGTACTGAGGCCCATAATGTCATAGGTGGCAAGCCTATGGCCACTTCGGGCAGATTCCAATCCCGGACAATGTATTGCGTGCACAGAATAATCTGAGAAACATTTAACAATAGTTGCCCGACCTGGGACCCCACGGAACCCAGGACCCCACGCGGCTAACAGTCTTAATGGGAGACACCCGCACCGTTACACCACGGAGGCGATTATATTTTTTAACATAATATATTTAATTAATCAAAGTATGAACCATTGTTTTCTATGCACTTTTGCCATCTCATAGGTAGTTAATTAATCCCTTTACTAAAAAAACCAGTCGGACGGGAATTAATAAAATCTTTGAAGACGATTTAGACTGTCCCATCGGAGTTGAATTTTTTCTCTTGCAAGAAGTAATCTAAATTTCGAAAAAAGTGGTAATCTTTTGGAGCAAGGTGCGGGGAGTACGGAGGATGTCTTAGATTTTCCAATTGAAGCTCTTCCAATTTGGTAGCCGTCTATTGCGCAGTGTGTAGTCTAACGTTGTCGTGAAGCAGCAGTGGCGTGGAGCGATTGACCAGCCTAGGTTGTTTAGCCACTAGCTTTTTCATCATGGTTGGCAATTGCTGACAAAAGACATCACCCGTAATAATCCGGCCAGATTTGGGAAAATTTTAATGAAAAATACCGGCACTAGTCCACAAAACGCTTACAGTAAATTTTTTAGGGTTAATTTTCGCTTGGGGTAGAATTTGGCTGGCTGGCCATGATCCAAGCAAGATCGAAATTTCCAGAACGAAAGTGTTGGAACCAAAAACGAATTGTGTTTTCTTTTACAACACGCTCGTCATACATCATCCAAACTTCGAGTCGCAGCACTAGTGCCACGGCGGAACTCGTAAATAATGCGATATTTTAAGTTTTCCATTTTGTAAAAAGATCACTCATTTTCATCAGCACTCAGCAAACAGAGAAAAAACATATGAATAACGGTCATCGAAGCACAAATACATGATTAAATAGCTGTACAAATTTGAATTTGGAATTCCGTACCAAAGAGGAGAAATTCGTGATTAAAGTGGCCAGTACGAAAAACGCCAATTTCACATGTAAGGACCTAATGCTATGTAGAGCATGAATATCACAGTGGTTTATAATATGTCATTTATAAGATGCGTCGGCCGCCAGATAATGAATAGGACTATTTCTACTAGCAGTTGAAGTGTCTGAAGGATTTTAAAACGAGGACAACCCAGGGAGCAGGGTGGTAGCAATGTTCTAAGTTGCTCAGGTCTCTACATAACCCATCCTTAGGATTTGACCTAAGCCTACACCTATAGCCCATATCCGATGGATCCGGTTCCAAGTCCCGTAGCTATCTCATATTACCAATTTACTTACTACCGACGATCTCTTTTCTTCACAATATTTATGCGCTTCTGACAAATATGAAGATTGTATCATTTTAAGAACAAAAAAAATATTATAATATAAGAATAATTTCCATAACGTAAGATGGTAAAGTAAAGCCAATAATATCTTAGTGTGTGCGCTATCTGTATGTACGCCAGGGAAATGTATGTGACTATCGCGCCAAAATTATTAGATAACGTAAGTTATAAGTAAATTTATCGTAACACGAGTTATCGGTGTTTAACATCACAGCAGCATCACGGATGGAACGTTAACGAGATAACACTTCTTTTAAAATATATGGAAACAAACGAGCAGACGGAGCCCTTTGGTGATCACCGATGCCTGTGGAAAACCATGCGTTACCCGCATCTGCATGTTATGTATCCTTTATCCATATCTAAAAGATTTACTACTGAATATCTATTCAGTCTGCATTCAATTAGGTTCCAATTCTTACATAATTTTGGTCGCAATCGTTGATGTTAAGTTTGTATAATTATTATCTCGATCTAGTTTTTCCTAATGCATTTTTTTATTTTTTACTTTGCTAACAATAAAAGTTCCATTACAGACGTGGCACGATCATATCGCATGAATTTGAAGATTCTGTGAATCGGGCTGCCAAAGTGTACGGTTTTATTTTAATTTATGAAACAAACTACTAAAACAAGAGTGGTTAGTATCCGCCTCTGCCATCATTGAAAATGTTTTTCCCTAAAATTGTAAATCGAACCAAGATATGGACTGTACAAAAGGGCTACTAAGTAGTAATATTTTAAGCATTTTTTTTTTGTTTTACACATAACCAATTAAGAAGATGGCGCCTGGTACTGGCGTGAAGATGTCTTCAATTTGTCAGATCTATCAGATTTAGATATAGCTCGCGACGTCAAGTTGAACCTAAATGATAGTTGCTGACACCTATCAGCAGGTGCTGTTAGTTGTTACGCGCAGATCGATGAATGACGGCGCGGGTTATGACTTATATGGTTACGCGCTGTCTTTCGCGTTATGCCTGTACCTCCTCTGAGATCGTAAACGCATTCAAAATTAAAGGTTAACTTATATGCTGCGGCACTCAAAGTTAAACGTTGAAGTTATATCAGCATATAACGTAGGTAATGTTGCAGCCAACCTAGACTAAGCTTCAACTTAAGTCTACACTTACTGACAGTAACTTGGGAGGGGGGGGGGGGGCAAGACAACATGACAAGATGGGCATCGCATTCACAAGATGGGCATCGCATCGGCATAATTATGCTGGTGTTCATGGAGGTCGGTAGTTGTTGAAAGGATCCGATTGCTCCTTTGTACCCCTATACTAAAAAAAAACTTACGTACATATTTATCCTTTCCCCCCTTGGACTACTAAAGCTCCGCTACAGGTTCTAAAGCTCCCTTTGTCCTTACTTACTCACCTTGCCGCCTACAACATCTATATGCACTATATGTAGTTATAAAATTATACACTTATATAATA
This sequence comes from Eumaeus atala, assembly GCA_017140195.1. NCBI lineage: Eukaryota > Metazoa > Arthropoda > Insecta > Lepidoptera > Lycaenidae > Eumaeus > Eumaeus atala. The sequence continues at coordinate 302,358 of JAFELO010000207.1, forward strand.
AAGTATGCAATACAATATTTTAATATTTTGAGGAATACTATAGTGGCTTGCATTGTTAGAATTCATTGCTTTCTCCCATTCTACTG
>JAFELO010000207.1:314746-403978 GCA_017140195.1 Eumaeus atala
TGGTCTCAGGACATGTTTTATTAAGAGGTAGTGCCATGTTGCATGGGAGGAGGTAGTGCCATGCACTGTACATGGCACGACCGGGGTAGTATCTCCCGCTCACGTGATCCCGGGGTAAAGCGACAGCGTCGCCTGTCGCTTTTCGAGCGGTTTGTGAGTAACCGGTGGCCCATTTGAGGGGGCATGATAGGAGGGCAACGCATCTGCGTAAAAATCATGCGAATTTCCATTGTGGCACTAGTCATCAAATGCTCCGATTGCTCATTTGACCCCTTATGCTATAAAAACATAGTTGATTATTGCGTGTTGGCAAAGGTAAAAAAGTGTTATTTGATTTGATTAAAATATTATTCAATCAAAATCACAAGAAACATCTGGGTACAGAGCCTGTTTGTTATAGCAAACAAATAAGGTTTTATTTATTTTTGAACATTGCGTGAAACCGGTTTCGAATTATAATTTTATCCATCGGTATATGGTGACATATTTTTGTTTCACACAAAACGTGTAACGTGTATTTTTGCAAGAGGTAGTGCCATTCTGCATAGGAGGAGGTAGTGCTATGCATAGTGGATGATACTGCATCCTCCTATGCAACGGAATCGACCGGAGTTAGTACCGCTCGCTCGCTTGATACCGGCGTAAACTGACAGCGTCGCTGTCGCGTTTCATGCGGTTTGTAAGTAGCCGGTGGCCCATTTGGGGGGACATGATAGGAGGGCAACGCATCTGCGTAACAATCATGCGAATGTCCATGGCAGTATGGCAGTCGGTACTCGGTAGTCATCAAGGGACTGCGATGGATTGTTTGCCCCCTTATGGACAACTAGTAAGGAGGAGCAATTCGGCTGAATTTGCTTTCTTTGTTGGTTACCGCAGGCGTATTAAGTGGGTAAACCGATTTTGTCGATTCTTTTTTTTGTTTGAAAGTTTGAAATTGGTCCCCTGATCATGCCTTCGTGACAACCAATTCACGATCAGATTATGGTTTCAATGTTGTATGCATATATTTTCTTAAGTCATTCACATATTTACGAATGTACGTTTCATGTCACGCTGACGACGGAATGTAGTGTAGGGTACCTACAGCTTAGGAAGGAGGGAAGTATTATAAACATATTCACTAACAGAATGAAGTATTTAAACTAAGAATCATGTAGACGAGATAACTCGATATTAGGAAAATGAATATTTTACAGTGGCTGTAGAGACTTTTTAAAAACCCCCGCTTTTTTCCCCGCTTAAAAAAGGACGATGGTTAGTTTTTTTTTTTCAATTTTTGTATATCCGTCCATGGCCACAAGTGACAGCTGATAGTTAATGTGTGTTTGCGCCAGGTCTCTTAATACTCGGGGCTTCCTGACTGAGCGCAAGGCTTCTAAGTTTAGGCTTCGCGTTCTGACCTCGGCTATAGCCCCGAGGCTATGGGGCTAATGGAAGGTCTGTCGCCTGCGCCCATGAAATCAGTGTAGGGTACTGCTGCTGTAGGATCGAGAGCTACGCTTAAGCATATGCTACTTATAGCATAGTAGGAGCTTCTGATGACTCTCAATGGCCATAAATATACTCAAAGTTGTTAGACGAAATGCTAATGCGTTGTTCTCCTTTTCAGCTCATAGCCGGTGGGGAGGACCCACCAATGGAGCACCGGGTATACGGTGCAGCTGTCTCTTTATTGCGGTGTCATGTGAGCGAGAGGTACGTCACCGGTCGTGCCAGCTCAAATCGGCTGCAATCCAGCATGGCACTATTCCGTACTCTCATATTTGCCAGTGGCAATTCTAGGAATGAAGAACTAATAATGTTAGTTAGAAGAAGGCCTTCTTCTATGAATGGGGCTACCCTTCTAACCAGGGCCTGTGTCATTTCGCCGGCTTGCCGCGTCATTGTTACGAATTCACAATAAATACAAAAGAAAATACGTCATTCCCTCATCAAACAGAGTCTTTATATAAACAGCGTGCTACAATATGACACAGTAAATATGTATGTGTCTTTAAACCTATTTAGAAGTAACTACATTGAGAACGGTGTGTGTAATAAAGGATTTAAACGATCTCAATATAGATTAGTTCATAGTTATGAAATTTCACACCTATGTAGGTACATAGGTGCTAATTAAATTCCCTTTTGTCTTTTTTAAATCGAAATAAAAAAAATTATAACATCTATTCGACTCGAGTATATGTAACAATATCTGAATTGCAAAATATTCACGAAAATATGACAATTTTATAGGGATTCCAAACAAATATACAAAGTTTTATAGGTGTATGTTTATCCGTTGTGTATTGCTAAAGCTATTGATCGTATTTTGATATTTTTTTATTTACTTATATTTACTTCAACATAGGGCAATGTGTAAACAAAATCGATTAATTAGTTTTTAAACTAAAAAATATGAAATAAAAACAAATTTAAAAGATAAACAGACGTCAATATAAATTATATTTTAAATTCCAAAATATAAATTATGACAATTATATTTTTGAGGTCTATACAATTACAATTATTTAAAGGCCTAGAGGGCCTTTTTAATTATTTTAAATTTTTTTATTGATATGTTATTCTGAAGTCTGTTTAATTTTTTTAAATTATTAATATTATATAGTTGAATAGGCTCCCAAGCTACGGGACAATTTGAAAATTATTTTACCATTAGAATCCTACATTTTCTATGATGAATATAGGCTTATCATTTTCTAAAGTTTTTTTATCATTATGAGAACTTTGATAACATAACCAGTAGTGGCGTGAAAGAAAAATCAAACTAAACCCTTATTAACAGCAGAAATTTATTGACAGCTACCTGTTCCGACAGAAGTTCTTCTGTTTCATATTGATTCTTTGCAACTTTTAATGTTTACGAGGCTTACTTTTGATATATTCTTAAATCAATTAATTTGTACCAACTTTATCGTAGTTATTGCGTGAAAGAATTGTTATTCTTAATTCAGTAGAAGATAAAACTTGTTGGAAAATTTTGCGATATCATTGGCCACTTTTTTTAGCCACCTACAGTTCTGGTTGCGAGTAACAGATCCGTTTTACATGATTCACTATTTGCAGTTTAGAGTTCCGTACCCAAAGTGTAAAAACCGGACTCTATTATTTACTTTACGATGACAGTCTGTCCGTTCATCTATCACCAGACTATATCTCATGAACCGTTATAAAGTTGAAATTTTCACAGACGAAGTATATAAAATGTTGCCCCTATAGTAAACAAATACAAAAAATGTTAAATTAATAATCATTTTAATTTATTTATTCATTAAAATAAATATAAGTAAAAACTTATAACTGCTTATGTACTTGAATAATTCCAAATTTCCAACAAACTTGCTCTGCGGCTGAACGTTTGCCGAGTGAGGCAGTTTGTTACGCAACCAAATAGCCAAAAGGTGTCCATTCTTTTGTCATGTCTATCTATAAGTACGCCCGTCCCGTAAGACCTTTTTTTGTTGACGCGGGGAAACGCATTTACGCGCATTCATGGTTCTGGGTGGGGTCCAGTGGTGTGTGAAGCCCGCGGCACATTATAGTGCCGACTACCCACAAAAAACACCGCGATGCCATCAGTGCTGCCTTTGGTGAGGTGCCCCGGAACAGCAAATAATCGGGGCACCTCGACAGCCAGTCAGCCCCCTAAGGGACCTGCGCCACCTCCACGGATGGGGTTGTCCCACCAACTTTGGGCAATGGGGCGAGGTTCCCACCCTCGCCCCTTGCCCCGTGCGCAATAGCGTCACCCCTTTTTCCTCTTTTGTCCCCTCTTCTTATAAGAGGGGTACAAAGAGCATACATCTCCTCGGTTGAATCAGCTTCACCCAAGGTGTCTCGGATCACCCCAGGCTGAGGTGACTGAGCCCCACCGCCACGTCAAGGCTTGAACCATGGTGGGGTCCCGTAAGACCTATATCACTGTACTACGGGCTTATATCGTTGAAATTTGATGGTTACATTAATAATTAATACACCCGCAAAATTTCAAGAAACTGTCAAATTATTTATAAACGCTACAAAATCATACAGCATCATTATTGGAGTAATATTATTAAAGGTAAGCTTCCTATACATAGCCGGTTTTTATGAATTTGCAATCAACATTCGACAATTCTATAACACGATTTGTTTATATCGACTTTACTATTATTATTTATCATTCCATCATTTCGCTTAGATTCTAGGTACCTACTAGCAACAATATAGAATAACCCGTTTAGTTATAATCGTGTATAGTTTATTTATGTGTAGTAGCAGATCATTTGCGTCATATACTGTTCGCAAGGAATCATAGCGGTCGCGAGTGTCATTTGCTAATCCTGAGACCAAATCGAAATTTAAATATCGAAGCTATGTGCAGTTGCTAGCTCCTAATACGCTATGTACGAATAATAAATTATTTGTGGGTACCAGCAGGGGTGAACAAAGCACATTTAAAAGGCTATGAATAAAAAAACTCACCCGAACATATAGATTATTTCTGATTATATTTTAATTATATATAATAATAAAACTGATTATATTTTATTGTGTGGTGTGATTGTAATGTTTACACTTATGTGCGCGTTACTTGACGATATTGTACATATTAGAAGTGGTTAGATAAATGGGGAAACTCGTAGTTTACATTTAAAATAATAGGTAGGAACGTGGTTTTTTTTCCAAGACTTCCTATGATTCTGTTATCTTCGTTTGACATCAACCCTATCGGCGGAGGGTTATACATCAGGCATTGTCATAAGAACAGACATGTTTATCTCGGAGGGACCTGACAATACTGACGGCGTTACTACTGCAGTTGTCACAACAGTTCCATGGGCTAGTGAAGACTTTGTCTTCTTGTTTAGGGAGACGATAGGGGGATAGATCCTCTCCCTTTCGCACAGATGGGAAGAGACGAATCAGAATTGTATAACAACAGTTTAAAAGGAAATGAGCGGTGCGCACTAAATAAGCTTGCAATTAGATCGACAAAAGTGTAAACATTTACGCGATATGATACTGCAAATAAAATGCTGACAATAGTAAGTTCAGTGTCCTTCGTGGGTCGCAGTTGTTTACGTTGTGCCTGATGCACCAGTACCAAGTTACACGCAGTCGATACCAGTAGGATTTATTAATAACCAGTAATCAGCAGGAGCGTCGCTAATTTGCCTCAAAATTTAATATTTATGAAGCCATCCATGATCCTCATGAAGATCATATCTATAGGTACCATAAACCGACGCATGTCCGGCAATGCGTTATTGTTTCCGCGAGATTTATGTGGTTTATCAGAATAGTGTGTATTTGTTTACCCTATTATTCAGTTGCGTTTAATGATCTTCGATCTGTTTTAGGCGGGTGCATTTATAACTACAGATCGTACGGCCGACCGAAAAGTGGTCATATTATCCTTTTATTACTGCCTACCATCAACCTACTCTCACCGATGAACATGATCCACACTAACTATTCCTTGGAACTACAAGACTGATTAGAAAAACCCCTATTGGGTACAATTTACCATTAACATTTAAAGAAGGTACTGGAACAAAATGTGTAAAACTTTTTCTATAATTTAACACAATGCACGATGGTGGCTTGTTTTATATTATTCTAGCTATTATCCAAGACTAATAAAATACAGGACTTATGCAACATAAATACATAACGCATTATTATGAAAATAAAAATACCAAGTTAGAATATTTTTAATTTACGATCATTATGCACAAATGAAAATTAAAATTTTTAGACAATAGGCGAGTACTTACTGTTGGTGTTTACTACAGCAAATAATATTAGAACAATTATTCACATTTACAAACACATTATCGTAGTACAACGGCAGCAAACATAAAATATAAAACGCCTCTTGTATCTGCTGCTCTACGAATTACACGTCGAGCCAAACTCGCTCGATAGCAAACACTGCGCCCGTACGCCGCTCGTTCGTTGTCGGCGGTATTTAGTCCTTTCGTATCGATTGACGTTTGATAAGTTATCGATAATGTGTTTAGATGATAAAAACTAGCGCACAAATTCTTGCTTTCCATTTTAAAGTTATCATTTTCTGATATTTTTAAAGGTATTATTAAACAAATACGCATTACAGTTAGCATAAATAACTTTCTACATAAATAATTAAATTATGCAACTCCTTATGTAGATACTTTACTTACGTAACATACCCATTATTACTTATTTTAAGTACTCAATTATTCCGAATGGGGAAAACGCTCAGTATGAGCCTTTTGATAACTACCAAAGCATATAAATATCCGCCTAGAGATTTTGCAGACGTGTTGCCCTTCTTGAGTTCCTCTTCCCTCAATGGACCACCGGAAACCCCCCACTACACAAAACGCAGCATAGGTTTGAGGAGATAACGTGTGTGAGAGATACCTACCTCCCCGGACGTGCTGGACCAATTGGATTGCAATGCAACAATGGCACTACCTCTTATTAAAAACATTCGTACTTCAAAAGAAAAAACCCGCCAAGAGCGAGTTTCTATAAAATATTAGGTAGTATTGAATTCGTCAATGCGAATATCTAAGAATGTTTTAGCATAATCAAAAAACCTTCTTCGAATACCAATATAGTATATAGACACGAAAGACATAATCTATGACGGCTTCTCAACACCTCTCCAAAAAAATATCATCCTTCAGTAACATGTATGGATTACTACAATCCTTAATTATTTTGTTTTCAAAATCATACTACATCATTTTATTGTTGTTCCTAAAACACACCATCATCTCTGACTGAATGAATCGACTGTGATATACGGACGGACACATGTAAAGCGAGCTTTTCAGGGTTGTCATTTAGTAGTTAGTTGAAATTCAGCACATACACACATACATGGGCAAATTCTAGAAGAGCATATAATAAGTGATCGTGGGGTGAATCGGGATAACACATCGGAATCGGGATAATGCGTTCTTTTTTTTTTCGGAGGTACCTACTACTGGTTGGCGGCGCTATTGCCTCAGCCACAACAGTTCGACTGACTAGCGAAGACTTTTGTCTTCTGGTTTTGGAATATTTATTACTTTTACAGTGTGTTAGTTTAAGGGGCTAGTATGAGTGAATGACCTTGAGTGTTTGAAAAATGGTTTCAATGGTTCTGTCCAGATATTTGTATTAATTATTAGAACATTATAATCATTATTGTTCATTAAGTTGTTGAACCGGATCACTAACGTTTGAGAATTGAAGGCTATGTGTTTATATTTTTGTTTGTAATTAAAAAGCTTATATATAATATAATAAAAAAACATGATCATTAATGTATATCCGATTGCGACGGATTGTCTAAATCTCTGTATTTCTTTATGGCTAGCCATTTTTTTTAAAACAGGGCCGTTATATCATGTGGCGGTTCAACGATTAGCCGGATTGAATACGGCGGAATGAGATTGTACCATAAAGATTTCGCCGTTATACGATGTTCAATAAAGCTAGCCTTATTGACATAAAGTGAATCATTATCCGCCTTTTTGACACGTTATATAGTTCCTAGTTTTAACACTCGCGGCCTTGCTTGATATGACAACAACAATGGCTTCGCTTGTCGAATACAAAGAACTAAAAAAGCTATTCCCAGATAAGTCCGAATGTTACGGCGGGGGAGTAGCTCCCGAATAAGCCTTCGTGGTTAGGTTATTTTTTTACTAGCACCCAAAACACTTGGTCTAATTTCATACTTGTATCGACCACTATCACTGCCTAAAACCAAAAGATTCAGTGGGGCTCAACGTCAGACAATATATTGAAGAACGTCTCAATCTGTCGAAACGTTAGGCCGCCACAAAACAAGTCGGCCCTGTTTTTGAAAATGGCTAGCCGTAATGTTATACGGCGATTTTTACAATACGACTACGACATATGCATGAACAGGGCCACCAGCGGGATACCGTACCATGGATACAATCCCAGTCTGAACGCTCCTCATCTTATTGACCTCAGAGCAAACGCTGAGCTTATTTACAACCTGTCGAGCCGCCTAGATTCCGACGCAGTGGCTATAAGCACATCCTTCGCTATGGGTACGAAGTCGATCGCACGATTGCCCTTAGCGACAACCGAATCCTGGTGTATAGTATCAGGCAAGCTCGCAACGCTGTTTAAATGGCTACCATAGCCAGAATTAAAGCCCGTTCGTTCCCTTAGGGTAGCTAAATTAGTAGTTCAATACGAACGGCATACGTAGTAAGTCTCGAGATTTGTTCTTTCTTAGTGAAACACAATGTCGACGTCTTACTATTGCAGGAGACGTTTTTAAAATCGTGTAATAGATATCCGAAAATCCGCAATTATCAATTAATTCGAAATGACAGGTTGCAACCCAAAAAAGGAGGCTCGGCTATTTAGTATAAGAGGACATTACACTGTGTCTACCTAGACCCACCCGACTTAGAAAACTTAGAAGTTTCACTATGCAAACTATGCATGTCAGGTCATCGATCAATCATGCTAGTTTTCACATAACCAAGTGTGGTTGGTTATTGCGGCAAACCTATATTACACAGCGATATAAAGACGCCTTTATACTTAGAGCCATCTGGAATTATAGCCGGCGACTTCAACTGTCGCCATACTGAATGTATACTCCACTGAGTGTAAACATGTCTAGCAATGCCCCCAATCATCCTATTTAATAGTCTTCCTGCAATAGACGACGACGAAAAAGCCGAGTTACTAGCCGACACGCTAGAATCTCGATGTACACAGAGTACCACGCAACCAGTAACTTCTCATGTAGCCGACATACAACCGGGAAGTTGAGCACCGCCTCTCTCTACCTCCGCAAGGCGATCTTGTACGTTCTACGACTAATTATTACGGTATTGTTAATTACAGGATCTGTACGGCTATTCATTTGATAGATCGTATCAATAATGTTTCAGTTTGAATAGTATATGCCACGTGTGAAAGTTTGATGTCAAATTCTATTTAATTGTAACAGAGTTTATCTCATCAAGAGAATGGGACGGAATCTTATTGTGTGTTCGTTTTCAGAGCTCTACTCCTGTCCATTTTCTTTCCCCTTATCCCCCATTGTTGACCCCTTTATATAATTAAAATTGTAACAAGGAAGACATTGTTATTGGTATTCACAAGCCAGGTACATCCGGCGTAGGGACACGCAGACGCACCCGGGGACGTTTACGAAACATACTCTACAACGCAGACACACGTCAAGTCAGACAACTGCACACACGTCCAACTACGAAAAGTCCGAACGGCGACACCCTTAGATTAGGAACTAATATCAATACGATCCGCGATTGCCTAGCTCAAATAATACTGCCGTACCAGAAAGGTGTTACAAGACTATCGTGCGCGAGTCTTTTAGCTACCGCGTCGACCCTTTACCGCGCACGATCATAGTTTTTCATTAATCTGTAGGTATCTTTTTCATCAATCTGTATCATTCACCATTATTAGTACTTTACAACGTTCCAAATTATTTATACATCATACACTCGTATATAGATATAATACAGTGACATTTCAGGGAAACTAAATACAAAAGTTATGAAAGTGAACTTACTCATACAATGTAGTTACGAAAAGAGGCAGTCTGCTCATTTGTCTAATTATATTATACAAAAATTATTATGTATTTATTATAATTTACATAAAGAAACATTTCATCACCAGGGCCTATAATTGCAAACATACACTTAAACACTGTTGGAAAAGAATAATGATATAAACACAACAAATATTCACAAAAACAATAACTAAATCTTACAACGATATTAATGATTTATACGAAAAGTTTATTAAAAAAGAATAGTACAGTTATTAACCTCTCCGCCCCCCCCCCTCCCCAATGATATACTTACTTTTTTACCTACTTTATAAAATGTCTATGACTTGGAAAATACGAGGGTGGATCTAATCTAAGTTCTAAGCCCGACCAAGAAAATGAAAGAAAAGTGGATCTAAATTTATTTTTATTTTTCGTCATAGTCTCCATCTAGTTCAACACAATTCTTCCACATGACTCCAAAAAGAAAGATTCCAGAAGGTCGGCGAAATAATCGTTTACTGTGACTCTCACCTCATCTTATGTCGAAAATTTCGAGCCACCCAAATGTTTTTTTAAATTTGGAAATAAATGATAATCCGAGGGGGCTAAATCCGGCGAATAAGGTGGGTGGGGCAGCAATTCGTAGCCACAATCATGGATTACAGACATTGTTGCAACCGAAGTGTGAACACGTGCATTGTCTTGATGAAACAAAACTTTCTTACGCGACATTCCCGGTCTTTTTTCTTTTATTTCTTCCCGGAGTCTTCGTAAAAGGTTACAATAATAACTAGAATTTATAGTTTGATCTTTCGGTAAATAATCTACAAAAATAAAGCCCTTCACATCCCAAAAAACAGAAGCCATGACTTTGTTAGTCGACAAAACGACCTTAGCCTTTTTCGGTGTAGGAGAGTCTGATCTTTTCCACTGTTTGGATTGTTGCTTTGAATCAGGAGTATGGTGGTAAACCCAGCTTTCATCCATAGTAACAAATCTATACAAAAAGTCCTCGGGATCAGTCTCAAAAAATTCCAAACAGTCTCGCGAAATTGTGTATCGAACTAGTTTTTTGTTCAACTGAAAGCAACTTCGGGACCCAGCGAGCAGAAACCTTATGGAACCCCAACTCTTCCGTTATTATGTGTTGCACCCAGCCATAACTAATGTTTGTTATCTCAGCTATCTTACCAATGGTCAAACGTCGGTCACCCAGTACGAGATCACAAATTTTATCGATGTTTTTTTTCGTGGTTTAGAATGTAGGCCTTCCACTCCTAGGATCATCTTTAATGTTCTCACGACCGCGCTTAAACTCAGCTACCCACTTCTTGACACTAGAATACGATGGAGCAGACTCCCCCAAAGTGCTCACCATATCTTGATGGATGTCTTTTGGTGATAGGCCTTTTTTATTGAGGTACTTAATGACTGCACGGTGTTCAATTTTCTCCATTATTGAAAATTGCGTCACATTGCTTCAAACAAATAATCACAGAAAATTTATATTGTGCAGTATCGGAATGAAACTGCGCACAATAAATCAATATGACACATACTAACAAATGACAGTAGATTTAAAAAGATGTCATAAGAGCTATGACATGTTTTAGATCCACCCAAGTATCACCATCGACTTTGACCGGCCTGGGAAGAACGTGTGCGTTGAACATGACCTTTGTCTTGTCCGAATTCATCCTAAGGCCAATACGTCGGGAGGAGGATTCATTTAGGCTGTGCAACACTTCCTGCAAGCTCTCCAACGATTCGGTCAACATAACGATATCGTCGGCGAAAGGAAGATGTGAGAGGTAACGTTAATATTTATGCCGTATTCTGCCCAGTTAAAAGTCTTAAAGATGTCCTCCAAAGCATTAGTGAACAGTTTCGGGGAAATGACATCCCCCTGTCGCACGCCTCGATGTAATTGGATTGGCCTTGTTTGACCTCCTGGAAATAGAACGGACATAAAAGCTGCGTCATACTTCGACGTATCGCTAATCGACCTGACATCGCTGTAAAGCTTCCATAACAGCCCAGGTCAAAAACAAAACAGTGTCAAAAGCTTTTTCATAGTCCACAAAGGCGAGGCACAGCGGCTTATTGTACAGATGTGTCTTATGTACAACTTACCTTATGGTGAAAATGTGGTCTATGGTGCTAAATCCTCTGCGAAACCCAGCCTGCTCCGGTAGCTGGAATTTTATAGAAGTGATTTGTTACCCTTCTTAAAAAATAAAACAAAATGCATGGCATTGGCATGACTTGGAAGTGATTCCAAGCCATGCCTTGGGAGGTATGCCCCGCTGAAGGACGAAATTAAAAATCTTTTTAATACAGGTTCACCTCCTGCTCCAAGAAGCTCGACTGTAATTCCGTCCCTTCCCGGAGTTTTCCCCCTTTAAGTTGCGCAAGCGCCAGACTAAACAAACTCAAGTCCGGCAGATCGCCCGACAAATGTCGTATTAGGCTTGCACGTGGAACGTTGTTTAGGTTATCGGGATGAGGAGCGTGCGACGGGTTACAACCTGCTATAGAAAGCTTCGATCGCAGATAAGATCCCAGGCTTAGAAATAACGGTAACCCCAGAATCAATCCTAACCTTTGTCAGATGACTTCTTCCAAGCTTCTCCACAAAAACCTTCGACCATCTATACTTCGCTATCGCTATATAATCGCTTCGGTAACCCGTTGCGAGCTTTTTGCGAATTTGAGCTGCGACAGAAGCTCGACATCGGCCGACGTAACGTCTTCATGTACTTTGCGTTCCCTCATAAGCTTTACTGCTCGTATACTTACTCCTATAATATCATTCACCCACGCCCCGCATGCAATTAATCACGCCACTCATGACCGACCGACATATCTAGGGCATCAAATCGGTTTTTTAATTCCAGTTGGAATTTTTCGGAACCTATGGTAGGTTTCGAAAAATTCGGTTAGTCGGAACTTAGGTTGGAGTGTTGGCTGTACTAGTCGGACACGCTCGCGTCGAAAGCCTATATTCGCAGAGCCTCTAACCAATCGGTGATCTACTCGGGTTTTAAACCTGTTCATCACGGAGACATCCCTAAATATATGCTTTCGGTCTGTCATATACAGATAGTTACAAAGTTTAAAATTGCGTGACGCTGAAACGCGAGAATTGATATGCACTGCGGTTTGCACTAGACGACATGAGTGTGAATTCTAGTGATGTCAATGTTTAAGAAAGCCGTTTACAGGAACCTGAGTCACTTCGTGGGCTGCCGGGCAGATCTGCATTCGATAGTTTTGAAGGGATGGGTATCAAATTAAGATATAAGACCAGGGAGCCATTGGATATTAATATATTAGCCCGCTGGTTCAGTAAAGACGTGCCTAAAAGCCTACCTTGTTAAATGCTGCTAATTGCGTGTTAGCTGCTCCAGCAACACAAGTATAGGTGGAAAGGCTATTTTTCTTCGAAATATTAAAATTTATCCTTAGTCCTTTAAGGAGCAATTATGACAAGACATCATTTTATTCCGTTCCAATCATGATTTATTTACTTAATTAATATCTTATAGCCTATTATACTTACATATTCTGAATGTGATTTGCCATTAACGACATGAGATTTCACTCGAGTAACAAAATAAATGAAAGACTTGTTAGTAATCAAGTAGTTATTTTAATTATTTACTATATAAGTGCTTATGTTTAAGCGTTTCGACATTTTAATACATTTATGTAGGCGTGTGATCTCACACATGTAAGAGAAAAACCGAAGCTCTCCTATAAGTAAATTTCCAAAGTAGTATTTCTTTTATCCATCTCCTTGTCAAAAACATAGTGAATACATTACTTATCAGTGATATATGGCTGTAATATTCTCAAACGATTCTTCAACTTTATTTTTCTTAGGATTACTGCATTCACCATAATCATTTTCAATTTTACGAGGGGTGATTGATAAGTATACCAACACGACAAAGAAATACTTTAATAATCTATTTAAAGCAATTTTATTTTTCATCGAGTAGTTTCCTCCTACCTCGATGGATTTAATCCAGCGCTTCCCCAATGCCGTTACACCAGTTTTATAAAATGTTTTCTCTAACCCTTCAAAATACTCGTCTACGGAGACAATGACTTCATCGTTTTATGAAACTTTTCCGCCACCTAACCATTTCTTGAGATTTGGGAATAACCAGATCTGGGGAATAGGGGGGATGCGGTATCAATTCGAACCGAAATTCATGGGGTTTGGCAAATGCAACCCTAGGCGAGTGCACAGGTGCGTTGTCGTGGTGGAATAAAACTTCCTTTTAGGATAAATGAGGTCGTTTCTTTCGGAGTTCTTCACACAATTTTTGCAGCAAGTTAGCATACTACAGTTCTTACTCTTTGCAAATAATTATTCCATTTACAGTTTTTCCTCTCAGTCAGCAGTAGCTTAGATTGTTCTTCTCTTTCAGAAGTATAATGTTGTATCCATGTTTCATCTACTGCTACATAACGCCCCAAAACAGTATCACGCTTAAACAGTGACCAATCCGACGAAGAAAAAACACTCCGTCGAATCGTCCACTCGACGTTGCTTTTGGTTAACAGTGAGCAAACGCGGCACCCATCACGCGCAAAGCTTTTTCATTTCGAAATTATTAGCGTAAAATGTTAGAAACGCATTCAGAGGAAATGCTTACCATTTCTGCTATCTGCCGCAACACTAAACGCCGATCATTCAAAACGATTTTTTAATCTTTTTGATCATGTCCGGATTCGTAACTTCATTTGGACGGCCAGACCTGTTGGCGTCTTCGCACCTGTCTCCCACATTTAAAATCAGTTATCCAGGTGTGAATTGTTCTCAATACAGGAGCAGTATTATCTAAAACACTGTCTAGCTTGAATTTTTGTTCTAACATTAGAACAACATGGAATGGACTGGATATATGTAGACTACGGTCTTCGAATTAGCGACTCTAAATCATGTGTAAGGTTGACTTTGCAAAAAAATGTTTATATCCACCCACGTACGATCAAGGATTTTTGATGACGGACAAGGTTAGTATGAAATCGGGAATCTTGTATACTTTTTGAACCAATGAAGATTACCGATTCACTTTGCTATTTACACTTAATTACTATTATATTGTCTTTGCCCGGAATTACGTTATATTTATTTACCATTGTTTTTTTTTTCGATATACAACAGTATACACTTTTTTTTTATATTCAACAATAAACGTAACACTTGTTATAAGTGTTATATAACTTATGAAACGCAAAACTTACACGATGAAATAATGTGTAAAATATAAAATTTAAATTACAAGTCGAATCGCAGAATTAACAGAAATGAAATGGCGACGGTCATTCGCCATCGTCTGTGCGGATGGCATTTACAATCAGTCTTTTCGTTTATCGTAGTGATGGAATTCGAACAGATAACAATATAAAATAACGAGTAATTATCTTTGAGACCTTTCGAAAGGTTATAAGTTTATATTACATATATCTATTTCTTTAATTTTCATACACTCATAATTTATATAGTATTTTCATAAAATCAAATTCCAATATTGATACATTAAAAAATGACATATCGATAATCCAGAAAGAAAGGACGTCTACCTCTTTTATTCTTCTAAAAATTTGGCTTCCTGGTAGGGATGTATATACACACATTGTTTGAAGGCAATTTTACGACGTTGTCCAATAGTGTGGCCAATACATAGTATTACCTCAGCCTATATGTAGTTACACTGTGGTATAGATAGTGCAATCCACGAAGACGCGCCCCACTATTCCTCCTAATCGTTTATAATATATGTGTGCAATGTTTGAGACAATGTTAACACTCAGTTATCGGTACACATTAATTACCTATGAGTGCACGCGCACACTACAATAAATAAACCAATTAACAGAAAGCGTCACCGTCAAAGGGAAGGATGCTCTACTTCAATTTCTTATTTTTTTATTATATTTAGGTGTGGATATTTTATGTAATTATTAGTTAATGTAATATGGAGATTTTACCATTTCTGCAATAAGAGGTAATTATAGAATACGTAAAAAGTTTTATTGAACTTTATTGAAAAATTAAAATCGTTAATCACTCGTTTCAGAAATATCTGATTCAGAATCTGATGATTCACCGACGTTTATGGTAAAACTGAAATCAAGATCACAATGTCTCATGTATTCATCTTCTATTTTTTATACGTGTTGACAAATATTAAGCCAGACATGTTTATTTACTCGATCAAATGCTTCATTTAAAATGGACATAATTGAATTGTAATTTTGATTGATATTGCAGCTTTCACGGTAGTCTCCAGATTTGATATCTGCTCAGTATGTCAACAACGCCTTTAGTACAAAACCCTCTGCACTTCCGGCATGTATTATAATTATATGCACTCCTTTCGTAAAATTTTGTTTTACTGCATTTTTATTTAGTCCAAGATTTTTTTTGAATGTGGTTGGTATGAATATATGATTCATCTGTGTACACAATGGGTCTACCTGCATTCCGAAAAGACTTTACCTGTTTTAAATATTTCAATCTTAACATTTGAATATCATGCTTTTCGCTAAGCACCTTCCTGTTATTTTCAGGTTTTTCTCCATTTATAACCAAGTTTTTTTTTAACAATGTTCTTGGGGTTGTTATACATCCATCAAATTCTATATGGTCTTTTAAAACAATATGGAGTCGTGATAATGTTAGAAATTGATGATGTTCATCATCTCTGAGCCACATGTCTCTCCACCATAGAGTTTCCACACATCCATTCTGAGATTATAATGTCTACTTTATCTACAAGGCAGTACAACTTCTTCCACCTACAAATAAAAAAACAGTTTAAGAATATTAATGAAATTGATATAGGTCAATTTTCACATGCAGTAAATAGTCTCTCATCATTTACTTTTTAGGTAAAATATAAGGAATATAAAATAAGGGACTCAGCAGTTTCTGTCTGTGATTATGTTAGGAAAATGTTTTGACTATCTACTACACTTTTGTCATAAATGATGTTTTATCACATAAAATATAACATAAACATAAATAAAACTTACTTTTCCCTTTACAATTTCAATGATACCATCTAATCTATTAGCTTCTACAATTTTTCGTGCATAGTCAATATTAGTACAATATTAGAACACTCCACTTCTGTATCTTTAGCGGCTCCTGCTTTGGCAGCAAACATTGACAATATTCCAGTTCCACAACCAATATCCAACACTGTCTGTAACAGTTGACCAATAATTGAACACAAGTGAAATGAGAACACTTTATTTATTTTTAGTTGTTTATTGTATGCTGCAGAGCAGCTTTTTTTACATACATGTATGTTTTACACTAAGAGCTAGAAATTGTCGTCATAAATTTGACAACTGAATGTGTATATATGACTGAGTTGTGAAGTTTTCTACGAAATTGTATGTTTCTTTATGGTTTGTTACAACTAGAGATGAAACTATGCAGGTCAATGCAAGTAGTCACTCAATACTCTTTCCAATACCAAATGTAAAATGCAAAGTATTTCAGGTCTTATTACTTTGAAACTAAATATTGTTTAAATAACTGCCAGTTCAATATTTTTCTAGGATCATACTTGTTATGTAATTTTTTTAGAAAGTTTGTTTAGAAGAAATAAAAAATTAAAAAACATTCACTTCAAAATATTGGTTTAAAAAAATTATTGCATAGTAAAAATGAAATAAATTTGAATGCCTGCCTTATAGAAACTCGATGCTTGTGTATTATATTGGAAATAAATTATTAACTAATAATAACAAACATAAAAAAATTAAAATAAACAATGTTGACTTCAACAAACGAAATCGAAGTTCATTACTTTTTGTGATATATAGTTATCAAAATATGTTTAAATCAACCTCCCTAACAGATATTTCGCATGTGTCCGCTTATATTCATGAATTATTATCATTAATAGAATTGAGTATCGTTAGTTCGACCAGGCAATTTTTGATTAAAAATTATTAATTGTCAGTAATTTAAAAATGTAATAATATCCCTACATTTACTGCTCCATTGCGTATGCGTGGCAGCGCCAACTTGTTGTTATAGTTGGTGGTGTGGCCAGGCCATCTGTTAGGGAGGTAAATTTCAGGATGGAAAATTACTTAACTAATAGCCCTTATTAAACAAAAGTTGAACTAATAATTTTAATAATTGAAAGATCTCAAACCAACAATGGATAAATATCAAATTGTTTGGAAAATAAGCTATTTTTTCCTATGTGAGGCTATA
Organism: Eumaeus atala; assembly: GCA_017140195.1. Classification (NCBI taxonomy): domain Eukaryota; kingdom Metazoa; phylum Arthropoda; class Insecta; order Lepidoptera; family Lycaenidae; genus Eumaeus; species Eumaeus atala. Next base: position 332,539 of record JAFELO010000207.1, read on the forward strand.
TTCAGTAAATCTGTTTTTTTAATGAAATGACTTAATTAATTAATAAGTAGGCTATTTACGATTTTACCTTCGAATAGTATTAATCACTTAAATATCATACGGATGCTAAATGGTTTTAATGATTATAAACAAATTCAAGTCGACTATTTTATATAATTTTCAAGTCGAATAGTGAATAGCGAATATTCGACTTGAAATTGTTTAAAATTGGCTTAATTTAATTTTGGCTTTAATGATAAAAAATGTCGAACTTACGACAACCATACGAAATAACTACAAAATTGCTAAAGCCTTTTAAAAAGAGTGATTTACCAAGTTCAGTGATTTGTCTCGCTCAACTTTTGATTTTACACGCACTCTGTACTTTCTGGCAAACAATGCGTTTTGACTCTCGGTTTCGCGGTTTCCTCTCCTTACCTCTTTTAATCTCTGGTCGCATCAATCTTTCAAGTAGATTTCATTTTGTGTGAATTTCCATTTTAATTCTGGAAAATTTTAACAAGGGTTATTAGAAATACTTGTAATTGCTAATCCACTGTGTTTTCATTTAAGAAGTAAAGTGAAGTAGGTATACTACCGAAATTTGAACATATACTCTGAACTGATCTGACAGATCGATTAAGCGTACTTTAGTTGCAGGTTATAACTAACTGCTCGTAATTGTTTTTGATAGGTTTCATTCCAATTGTAAAAAAATGGAAAGTATGGATGTTGCTCAAGAAGGTACTTCGGCTGCTTCGACTCCAGTAGGTGAAAATGGTGAGTAGTTTCTGCGTGGCTTGCACGAGCCGGTAACTCATGGTGAAAACGTGCTTTTTGTTTTTGGTCCATAGCTTACCTGTTATATTCGTGCTTATAGGACCAGACAAAAATGTAACCGCAGAAGAAATGACATCTCGAGATTACTACTTTGATTCCTATGCACATTTTGGTATTCATGAAGAGATGTTAAAAGATGAAGTCCGAACACTCACTTACAGAAATGCTATGTACCACAACAGGCATCTTTTTAAAGGAAAAGTAAGTTACATTTACCATCTTTATAGCCTAATATAAATAATTAAGATATGTTAATACTACCACTTGCTACAAGTATGAACGGTTAAAGGTTTTGAGCTAACTACTATGCAAAAAATAGCTGAGTACTATGCTAATACAATATTGCAACTGGTTGTGGCAGTTGTTTCTTCAATAGTTATTTGTTGGGTCCTGAAGTTGGTTCTCGGCAATAGGCTGCTATATTAGACAAACATATAAAAGTTGTATTTTTGTCGACTTCAAATATCTGTATTTTGTAGTGTACATTTTTTTTCAAAAGGAAGTCATTGCTTTGTCTCTGGCAGTGTCTGATGAATTACCACAACGTATAAAAGTACTAATTGTATTTGTATCGGTTTGTAGGCAAGATCAGCACCAAATACACAAAAGTAACTCCTAGATTTATTAATCTATTATTACTAGCTTGTGCCAAATTTTATCTAAACCTTGAATAACTTGTAGATGACTGTATCAATCAAAATGCAGTTTCGTGTGTTATTTTTTTTTTCTTAAATATTATATTACATTCATTTCATGTAATATTAATGAACACATAAAAATAATTGGAACTTAAAAAAAAGTAGGATTAACAAATGTTGTTTTAAACATTTTTTGATAACTATATCTCACAAAAAAGCAATGAACTTTGATTTCGTTTGTTGCAGTCAATATTGTTTATTTTAAGTTTTTTAAGTTTGTTTTAGTAATTGAAAACAACCAGTTAATTATTTATTTCCAATATACACAAGCATCGAGTTTCTATAAGGCAGGCATTCAAATTTATTTCATTTTTACTATGCAATAATTTTTTTAAACTAATATTTTGAAGTCAATGTTTTTTAATTTTTTATTTCTTCTAAACAAACTTTCTAAAAAATTACATAACTTGTTTTGTATGATCCTAGAAAAATATTGATAAGTACAACCTTGCCAATAGAAAACTAGTATTACCTTGAACTGGCAGTTATCTAAACAATATTTAGTTTCAAAGTAATAAGACCTGAAGTACTTGGCATTTTACATTTGGTATTAGAAAGACAGTATTGAGTGACTACTTGTATTGACCTGCATAGTTTCATCTCTAGTTGTAACAAACCATAAAGAAACATACAATTTCATAGCAAACTTCACAACTCATATATACACATTTAGTTGTCAAATTTATGATGACAATTTCTAGCTTTTAGTGTAATACATACATGTATGTAAAAAATCTGCAACATACAATAGACAACTAAAAATAAAGTGTTCTCATTTCATTTGTGTTCAATTAATTGGTCAACTGTTACAGACAGTGCTGGATATTGGCTGTGGAACTGGAATATTGTCAATGTTTGCTGCCAAAGCAGGCGCTGCTAAAGTTATAGCAGTGGAGTGTTCTAATATTGTGGACTATGCACGAAAAATTGTAGAAGCTAATAGATTAGATGGTATCATTGAAATTGTAAAGGGAAAAGTAAGTTTTATATATGTTTATATTACATTTTATGTGATAAAACATCATTTATGACAAAAGTTTAGTAGATGGTCAAAACATTTTCCTGACATGATCACAGACAGAAACTGCTGACTCGATTATTTTATATTCCTTATATTTTAGCTAATAAGTAAATGATGAGAGACTATTTACTGCATGTGAAAATTGACCTATAACAATTTCATTAATATTCTTAAACAGTTTTTTTATTTGTAGGTGGAAGAAGTTGTACTGCCTGTAGATAAAGTAGACATTATAATCTCAGAATGGATGGGTTATTGTTTATTCTATGAAAGTATGTTAGATACAGTACTCTATGCGAGAGACAAGTGGCTCAGAGATGACGGCATGTTGTTCCCCGATAGGTGAGTTTTATAAAAGAAGTTTAGTAATATTACATTCATATTTGTTATATTGTATGTTAAGGGACAAGGGAGAGAATAATATTTCCATAACATGGTTCCACGCCTCACAATAATTTGTTCTAGTATTGTTTTATAACTAACGCCTGAGATTTATCATTTACTCCCTATACAATAGAAAGAAAAAAAAATTATAACTACCGCTGGGTTTATATGAAAAGTAAAATAGAATATTATTTTTAAATTTATTTCAGATTTATCATTCTCAAATGTGCATTATATATTAAATTTATAACATAATTCCAATAAAAAATAAATAGATCTTTTTTGGCTTGGTAGCCTTCCTATTAACTAACTACTGTATGCTAATTCCTATATACTAATCTAAATATAATTAAACATTTATTTACCATTCAAAATCATTGAAGTCCAATTTGTTTTCAGGTGCACATTGTTCATCTGTGGGATTGAAGATCGTCAATACAAGGATGAGAAAATCAATTGGTGGGATGATGTTTATGGTTTTGATATGTCGTCCATAAGGAAGGTAGCTATTTCCGAACCATTGGTGGATGTTGTTGATGCAAAACAGGCAAGTTTAAATTTATTTTGTTGTTGACACACATTATTATTATTTTTTATAGAATAGGGTGTTCTAGTTTATCTACTGGACTTACGAGTTGTGGATGTACTAGCACAATTCTGCCTACATCTTTGGGAGTAATAGGCGTTTCTTTTTAATTTAGAACAGGGTGGCAAATGAGCAGTCGGAGCCTTTTTTACGACTGCCGACACCCACGGACATCCACATAATTACTATGCCCATGCGTTGCCCCCCTCCACCCCATCCACAAATGGGCTACCGACTACTTACAAACCGCACGGAACGCGACACTGAAGATGTCACTTCACGGTGGTATTATGTGAGCGAGAGGTAACAGGTGCTTAACAATAGAAATATGTTTAATATTTTTTATAAATTTAAAAAAGGCGTAACATGTGTATTTGAACTGCTATGTTGCTAACTGAATCAATCAGTCTTCAAATGACTCGTGTTCAAATGATACAATGCATAATTGTGCTCTTCTCATACATGTTTATCATGGTAAAATTTTATTTGCAGGTTGTGACAAACTCATGCCTCCTCAAAGAGATCGATTTGTATACCGTCAAGAAAGAGGATCTGAACTTTGAGTCAAAGTTCCATTTACAGGTGAGTCTGATCTTATTTAAGGGACTGTCAATATAAATTAGATTTAGTTTCTTTTTTATCTTATTTTTGCTATTAAAGTTGTTTTTGTATGAATCCCTTTTTTATTATTCACTTGTTAAACGAGTAGTCCTAAAGTTACTACTAATTTTCATAAACGAACCCAGAGGATATTCAGGCACAATGCACTCTTTACATCCCTTGCATATTTTATTTTTGCATTTTTCATTAGACATAACTCACACTGAACAAAGTGCGATATTCATAGCATTGTGACAGGCCGATGAAACGACGCCTTTATACAATAGTGTTATCTCTATTTGTAATTACGATAAAAAAAGAAACTCAAACGCCCATAGTACTCGTAAATTCATTAATGTTGAAATAAATTAAGCCAATGTAATGTTATGACATATAATGTACCTTTAATGTTACGTCTTCCTGTACAATTGGCGATCCGTATGAAAATTTTGAAAATAAAAGTTGTGATATTCTTTTTTCAGTTAATTATTTGGTTAGTTGTTACAACATTGGCCCAAGTTAGCTACACAATTTTGCATCAATAGATGGCAATTTGTTTAACAATTTGCTATAAGTCTGCGAAAACCTTTTATACTAGAAAAAATGTGTCCAATAAGTCATCGGTCAAATAGTAAAATACGTGACATGGTTGTAGGTGTTAGGATTTTTTTTCTTCAAATTCTGTCAGAATCTTTAGCCTCTTTTGTATATACACGACATGGACACCGTTTTTCTGTCACCAACAGTGGATGTTTCACTAATACCATGCGTCTAGACTCCAGACCTACTTTGTGTAATCACAGAGATTTGATTCTTTTACTATACAAAGTATTGGCGCTTTATTATATAAATGACAGATTACAAATTCAAAAATAAACAAAATAATACATTTTGTTTATTTTTCCCTGTAACAGTATTTATGGGCAGACTAAGTTATCGACGCCCTATAATTAACAAGTTATATTTTCTGTAAAATAAAAAATATTTTACGCCCACTGAAGTGGGCACTCGGTATTATAAGATGAAGATTTAATCTGTTGGTAACAGGTGCGCCGCAACGACTTTATTCAAGCTCTCGTGACATTCTTCAATGTGGAGTTCACCAAGTCTCACAAGCGGCTGGGATTCAGCACCGCGCCTGAAGCGCCCTACACGCACTGGAAGCAGACCGTGTTCTACTTTGACGAGTACATGACGGTGAGTACAATTTACCATCCAAAGTATGAAAATTTTATATAGAAAAATTTCACAATAGAAAAAAAGGTACAAGATTATTTTTGTCGAACACCCTATTTTGCGAAAGATCCGATCACCCGATCACCTTAGTAAAGGACAAACCAATATATGAATTGATAGTATTGTCTATATTTTAAACTCGTCCATCTATCACCTTCACACCTTGTTCGAAGATTTTTTTATAGCATAAAAGGTCAAACGAGCAATTCAATTCAATTTATTTATTTCAGTATAATAATAATAATATTCAACACAAGAATTGACAATTACAGTAATTATAAAGTTTTTATGTTGCATAGTATTTAATGAGCAAAATGCACATCAGAGCATTTTGTTGACAACCGACGCCTGTGGTCCTTCGCTTGACTTCGCAGAAGTGTGGCCCTCCAATCATCCCCATCCCAATGGGCCACCGGCTATTCACAAACCACACGAAACGCGATAGCGACGCAGTCATTTTATGGCGTTATAAAGTGCGCAAAAGGTTCTTCCCCGGACGTGCCGGCCCAATTTCATTTGTAGGAGGATGTGGTGTCATGCACCATGTATGGCACTACCTCTTCCTAAAACACAGTCTATAAACACTTCATTGGTTCTCAAAAACAGATAAATTAATGATTTATATGCCCACAGTATTCAATAATACAATATATTTTTTAATTATAGGTAAAGAAAGGCGAAGAGATAATGGGGACTTTCTCGATGCGTCAGAACGCCCGCAACAACCGAGATTTGGACTTCGAAGTCGAAATTTCGTTCAAAGGCGAGCTCTGTCAAGTGCAAGAGAAGAACCATTACAGAATGCGTTGAAATGTGCGACCACAACCATAGGAGACTGGCTAAAACAAAAACTGCATTGTAATTATATAAACATTCTAAAAAATGCGATTGAATCGTTTCAAGTTCAAATAAAATCTGTGTTCATCGTTAAATAGAGTTTGGTATAAAATTCACAGTTGTCCCTGGTCAGTGATAGTAAAATCAAGCCTACTTCAACTTGTTTCATCCTTATGGTGTGTGATCAATAATAGTTTTTGAGATGATTTGTCTTCAATTATTAACAACAGATTTTTATATGAATAACAATAATAATATGATGAGCTGTTATGGACAAAACTTATTTCACATTAATGTTCCAATTGTTATATGATTACAATGTATGCAGCAAAAAAGGACCACAACTCTTGTTTATGCTTATGCTTACAAAGGTAATAAAACTCCAAATCAGAAACCGTTAACTAGCTCCATTTCGGTCCTCATAGTTCTGTATAAGATATCCGAATGATGCCTTAGTTCCTACAATGGGAGGTTTTAAGGGGAGATTTGTGTAACTGTAGGTATTTTGCTAGTGAATTGTAAATGACTGGTTAATCTTTTATAACATATGTATAGACTCTTCTTACTCGATTATTAAATAGTATCTTTAAAAAAAAACAACAATAGCTTTAATCTTATACCCTTTAAAGCTATCTTATTTTGTGAATTTAAATTTATAGTTCGGTTTCATATTGTTTCTGCGCCAAAATTTGTGGTTCATTTCGTATTGACTGTGATTTAATATTACTTTTTAATTATTATTACACTTCAACAGACTATGTATAAGATTTTAAATACCGCCTAGGGTTCGATTCTCCGTGGAATTTGTTTTACATTGACTTACTTATTTTGATTTTACTCAAATAGAATTTTCAAATCTCAATATCTGTTTACGACAATAGTGTCGTTTTATTTTTCACATTCAACACATTAAAATTACAATTAATAGGTATGTGACATTCAAATGAGTTCACGAGGCACACATCAATTAACAGTAATTTCAGAACATAAATAATCCGAGACAGCTAATAATTTTAGATCTTTACATCATATGATATTTAATGTAATCAGTTCATTCACATCAATTCATACATAAAACTTTTGAAGGCTACTCACCATAGGTTAGTCCATGTTACAATTTTGAGGACTTTGTTGTGAAGATTGTAAATTTTCTTCAGCAACATAATAATGAAAACAAAATATTTGTCATTTATAGTTCGTTTTTTAATCAAAACCATTATTGAAGTTATCATCTGCGTCAATGAAATTTGTATAATACCTGCGTGTAATGTTCAAACATTACGCCCTCACTGTTAAACATTAGCTCTGTAGTAAAAGAGATTCGTATTAAGTATTCAAGTATGTGACAAAACTTGTGTTTTCTACTTTGTAGTGTGACAGTAAGATGTGGTGAATAAATGAGTACGTATGTATTGTGTGTTTTTATTTAGTTTGTTTAACATTGAACAGGCTTTGAGACTAAAGGGAGTTTTGAGCCGCCATGATTTGGCACATTGGCAGAGGAGAGGTAGTTTCGGGTCACGTGGCTTTGTGACACATTGAGTGGCTTGTCGTCAACAGGTCCATGGCGCTTGTTTGTTCAAGCAAGAGGAACAACATGTTCTTGTACCCAATTCGTCGCATGCCGCTCGACTATTACTATTGTGTGGATAAGCATATGAGATTGAACTTTAATTGTTACTAAATTACTCTCATGGTCACCAGTATGTCTGTCGGCCCTGACTTACGTACCTATGTCTTCATTTCATCAGCGAGGCACAATAAAACTACAAAACACATTAAAATATTTGTATTTCACATTAATTTCAATCATTTACTTAAAGTTTACATCCGTTTCTAAATAGATGTTTCCTGTTAACTTACGTTTCCTTCCCAAATTAAAATTAATTTATACAACAAAATGACAATAATATAGAAAATTCTAATTATAGTTTGTTTCATTTTCGCATTTTGAATCTACTAGAAATCTTTGAAAAGTAAGCATACGACTCTCAAACATTAACCTATTCAGTCCATGTGGATGTATATTCTTAAAAGTTAGTTTTTTATATTTAAACATTTAAGTGAAGAGTTAAACGGCGACTGGTACAGGGACGGGAACTGCATTCTTCTGGACGTCTACACAGCAGCAAGTAGAAATCAGATAGTATTCTTCACAAGAGTTCGCATACAGGGTTCTGCAATTACTCATTTGGCAGAGGAATGGAGTATCTAAGGAAAAAGTATTCTCAGTTAGTTATAAGCGTAAATGATTATAGATATCTGCATCTTTTGCGCAAACCTGCAGACTTTTTGGTGTCGTCTACATAACCTTCAGGAGCGTAATTAAGGTTATGCATAAAGCACTTCAACGCCACTCACCCACCTAATAGAGTACAGGTGGGATTCCATAGAACAAGAAATGTGCTAGGACCATTTACTCACAACAGCGTTATGTGAGCGAGCAAGTATCCACTTCCCCGTCCCTCCCAGTACAGTTGATAACAAGAATGAAACTACTTATAACTACTTATATACACTCAGTATTCTTTAAAATGTTAACAGTCCCTTGACAGATATTATAATTTCTTTTAACAAAATACATGATAGTAAAAGGATGGTGTACGTACAATCTGAGTCGTTTGGTGATAACCATTAAAATATCGGCGCCGCCAACGGACTCTTAACAAACTACACGAAACATCAGCCTAGCATCACTTTACGCAGGCGTTGTGTGGCGAGAGGTAACTCTACAGTAATATTTTTACTCGGAAGAGAGAGTGACATTTTTTGTAATGGTTAAAGGTTGCGACGGTTTAAAACTTAATTTCGAGGGACCTACTACTAATGGCGATACTATTGTATAAGTTCATCGAACTAGAAAAGCCCTGCCGAAATCTGTTAGGTTACTACTAGACTACAAGGCTCCGGTTGTGTAATTGTTTAGAAATGTTGAATAAAATCTATTTTTTTTAGTTACACTATCAAAACTCTGGTCTTTAATTACTCTTATTTCATCGTTTTTATTTCGCATCTTTAAGTACTAAACGAATTTCGAGGATTTAATTAAACTTTGACTGAGATGTGATGATAGTAATCAAATTTCAAATTTATTTCAAATAAAATACAGCGCAGGTACATAAAGAACATTATTTGCCAGTGGCACCCAAACCTAGCCGCGCTTGTTCAAAATAATTACCTCATTATCTTACTGTTAGTTTGTGAAAAATTTGAATACAAACATACGTAGGACACTCATGACGATCGAAGCCCCACATACTAACTACTATCACTATACCTCTGGGGCAGTAAAAACCAGAAAGGATCATCGAATGTTACAATAATTCTCATTTGAATAATGATTAAATTTTATTCCTACTCCTTCACAAGTCATTCGGCTAGACTCCGGAATTCACTACTCTATGAAATTTGTGACTGTAAAGCAATTACATATTTAAGGAGAAACTAACAGATTACTGTTTAAATCAAGCTTAAATTAAAATCCTTCCTATTGTTATAGCTATCATATACCATATATATTTTTATTTGAGTGTTTATTATTTTCAAATATATAATGTATCTATTGTAATCATAATTGTATGTATGCATATACGTATATGTTAAATAATTTTTGCATTATTGAATGTATATTACTTTTCTAAGTTATTTTAAGGAATTGGTGGTAAATGTACTATGATTGCGTATGGCCTGCAAATTTTTCTTTAACAGGGCTACTGAAAGAATACCATACCATTATCCAGTAGCTCATATGTAGTACATATGCTTTCCCTTATTTGTAAATTTGAAATGTTTTGTTTTCGTATACATTAATGATTAAATAAATAATAATGAATAACTTACATCCGGAGTTGTCACAACAACACGAGTCGTGGGACTGTTTGTAGCTGCAGTAGTCGTAGACCGAGGAGTCACAGAGCGGACAGTTGGGATGGGCTCCCGGCGGCCCCGGTGGTCTGTAGCCACCTCCGGGGTAATAGCCTCCAGGGTTGTACCCACCGGGATATGGGTAGCCGTAGCCACCTCCTACGAAATATTGCCATATGTCTCTTATGGTAAAACCTGTAGAATTGTGATGGGGAGTGTTAGTGAATGGAAATTATTAACAACGTGGGTGACAATGACAACAAGCATAACCGTTTCTTTGGGTAAAATGCAATGACTTTAGATTTGTTAATGCTTCATACCGACACTGAAAAACCTTGTGATTATTACATGCTGCGATGTTCAGCGTATGTGATGAATGGAAGGTGCGCAATAAGTACCTCAAGCTTCGACCAAATGTCATCGCTTTACCAGTGCTTCACAACCAACCCTTAGCCAAGCTGTATATTGTGTACCACCCATTACCTCTGAATCAATGTGTTGACATAATGATTACCTAATTTATTTTAGCATTTGCTATTGGCTCTTCATGTTCCAACGCAATGAAAAGTATCATTCCTTTTAAAGGTCTTGTCAGACGTAAAACCTAGGTAGTACGTGTTAAACATTGAAGACATCTAATAGGTAGTAAGGTTATATTTTATCTTGTAAAAGTAACAATTTTACTAAATAGGGATAAGATGGGTACAAGGTTACCAATTTCAAAATAATACTTTACAACATAATATAACTCGGATTCACTACAAATAGAATATAAGGTCATCTTTGTGTGTGTCCTCTTGAATGAATGAAATACGAATTTTCACATAATCTTCGAGACTGTGGGAAAATTATTATGTAGGTATATAATTATTATGTAGGTATGGACCTGATTTTTCCTCGTCATTGTAAAAAAGTTTTTAAACTTGTTTTGCAAATGTAATTTTGTTTTGAACTTAACTCCAATTTGAATATTTATAGGCACGGAAGTGTATTGGTAGCTGAACTGACTTAAGTGCCTACTGTCGGATTAAGATATTATCAAGTCCAGTCTGCAGACATCCACTGAATCATGGTTTAATGATCATGACTAAATAGAAATTAATACTTTGGTAAGGTTAGGTGAGTTAGTAAGTAAATAATTTTTTGTATAGCTTAAAGGGGTAAACGCGTAGTCAGATACTTTTGGTGATTACCTACGCCTACAAACATCCGCAAGGAGAGCAACACATCGGTATAACCGCTAGTGTCATACGTCGCGCGTCGCCAAATGGTGTTTCCCTCTTCTCATTTTTGTCTTACCTATGAATATAAGTCAGGTATTTTGACTGATTGGGTACCAAACTACCTATGAATTTTGCAGTACATATAGCTGGACAAGTCGAAGGTACCTGCTTTGGTTAGAGGTAACAGATCTTTGGACCTGAAATTATGCTGTGGAAGCGAAATGAGAGACAATAAGGCTTCATCGGATTGCTATGAGCGCTCATCGATTCTACCTCTGGGGAGTGGCTCCATACTCTTCTGTTGATGGTAGAGACGCCTCTTTATGTTTTAACTTCCAATCATTTATTTCTAATTTTCTTATTTATTTTCCGTATCCAAGTGGCAAGAAACGGAACATGTCAACATGTTCGTATACCTGTTTGTCCGTCCGTAAGTCACAATGTTTTATGGGTGGAGGTACCTATTGCATGGTTGAAATTTGTAATTGTGTATACATTGCCACAAGTGATGGATTAAACGATTTGAAAAACACTACGTACTAAAATGGAGGTAGAGACAAATCTAAGAGAGTATAGTCTGGAATGTTTTTGTAAGTAAAAAGAATGGTTTATAAAAAAGGTTTTTTATTATGGTAACATTCTAGAAAATAGGCACGCATTTTATATTAGGGGTACAAGAGCAATCGGAGCCATTAGGTGACTACCGACTTGACACCCGCACGGTTAATGTTTATGCTGATGCCTTGTAATCCTTTCGCCACCCCATGTGTCCTCATGAAGCGTGATAGGATGTAACCCATCACTTTCAAGACGGTATATTGTGAGCGAGAGTGACTTCCTCCGTTTTGCCGGCCCGAATCAGCTGTAGCCTGCAAACCATAAGTGACACTATTTCTTAGTTACTATGTACTGGTAAGATGTCCCACTATAAAACGAAACCAAACTTTGACATCACGCATCTTGTGTGACCGTTAACAGTTTGATTTAATGTATGTTAAGTTTGTTAATATTTTAACCACGTATATGTCGCTCTTCAGTGAAGTGACAAACCGTGAGAAACGAGCCTATAACGGGTTTCGTGTTAATTTAGTTAATATTTCGCTTAATGATAAATAACCCATTGGCTCATTACGGAATGGATTCTTAATTTGTTTGCATGGGATGTGGTGGCTTTGCCGTAGTATTCTGTTATTCTGTGTGGGTAGACTTTGTTGAGATGTAGGCATAGTAGGAATTGTGCTTTTTTGGGGGAAATAAGTCACTTTAATTTTGATATTTGCGCACCTATTCCGACCACATTTCTTCTTAATTAATAAATTTTAATGGAGTAGCTAGCAGCTACAAGTTAGTGAAGATTAGTTAAAATAACCCAAACGTAACAAAAAGGTTTCAAAGCAGCGGTATTGCCTGAGTTGGTACGTACTTGGACTCCAGATGATACGTATCATTAATACCTACATATTATGTGATATGTTTTCCTCCATCTTCTTTACGTATGATTTAAATATATTTCTCTATATTATATATAGAATTTTCTATATTATCTATATTCTTATAAAAAATGCGTCTTAAGAAGGTATAATTTGTGCTGGAGATATTAATTGTATCGATAGATATTTGAAATGATGACATACCAAGCTGATTGATAACTGGCCGAAACCACGAACCAAAAAAAAAGATAAGAAAATAAAACTTATTATATTATATTATATCATCTTTTCGAAAATAGTGCGCCAAATTTGAATTTATTCGAACTGATAGAATTTGTGTGAGGGGACCTAGAACTTTTTCTGCCGTAAAATTCAACAACAACATTCTCAACAGTGGAACTAAACGAAATTCGTGCGGTGATAAACTCTTACGTTTCAAAAGGGAAAACAGCAACACAGATTAAATTCAAGCTAGACAGTGTTTTAGGTAAAACTGCTCCTGTATTGAGGACAATTCACACCTGGGTAACGGATTTTAAAGTTGGGAGACAGAGCTTCGAAGACGCGTACAGGTCTGGCCGTCCAAATGAAGTCACGAATTAAAGTTGCTCTTAAAGTTGCGGCAGGTAGCAGAGGTGTTAAGCATTTAATTCCTCTGGACGCGTTTTTAATTTTACACCAACATTTGATAATGAAAAAGACTTGCGCGTAATGAGTGCCGCGTTTGATCACTGTTGTCCAAAAGCAGGGTCGAGTGGACGATTCGTCGGAGTGTTTGGCGCTATTTAAACGTGATACTAACTTGATGATTTTTGCGGCGTTATGTGACAGCAGATGACACATGGATACATCATTATACTCCTGAAACGAAAGAACAATCTAAGCAGTGGACTGAGAGCGGAAAGCCTGCGCCGAAGAAAGTAAAAATGGTTTTGTCGGTCGGCAAAGTGGTGGCGATTGTTTTTTGGGATGCTCGAGGGGTTATTTGCAAAGAGGAAAAACAATAAATGGAGAGTATTATGCAAGCTTGCCGCAAAAGTTGAAGTGAAGAAATCAGAAAGAAACGGCCTCATTTAGCCAAATTAAAGTTTTATTCCACTACGACAACGCATCTGTGCAATCGTCAAGGTTTGCAGTTGCCAAACGCCATGAATTGCGGTTCGAACTGTTACCGGGATAGGCTATTCCCCAGATCTGGCCCCATACGACTTTCAGTTATTCCTGAATCTCAAGAAATGGTTAGGTGGCCGAAGATTTTCATTAAACGATGAAGTCAGTGTCGCCGTGGATGAGAATTTTGAGGGGTTAGAGAAAACATTTTATCAAACTGGTGTAACGGTATTGGAGAAGCGCTGGACTAAATGTATCGTTGGAACTGCGTTGGAAAAGAAAATTGTTTTAAATAGATTATTAAAGTTTTTCTTTGTTGTTTCGGATACTTATCAATCACCCCTCGTATATGTGAAAACGATTGTGTCATTTCATATACTATATGAATTAATTATTATTTTCATTTTACCGTTTTTTCCGGTGGCATGTCCACGTCTGCTGAGGTCGTAATTTAGTGAATCTATACCTATTGAATATAACATAGGTAAGTATTTTAAACAGATCTTAAAAAAAGTGTGAAAATTGTTTGAAGCAAGATTGGGAAATCCAGTGACAGAGATGAGTTGTCACTGAGTTAATTAACAAAATAAAACTGAAATGTGTCATATTTTACAGGTAATTTACTTATGTTAAACTTAATAAATATTAGTGTCACAAACAAAAGGTTCTCTCAGAGATTTAGTAATCATGTAGGACAGTACTTACAGGTACAACTTTAAATTGAACAGTGAACAATGGGGCTAAAATATTTTTATCCAAATTCAGTTTTAAATTTTATTTATTCAAGAAAATATTTTGAAACTCTTTCCTTTGTTTCGTAACATTATCTAGACGAACCTCTTGTACATGCACGTCGGTGATACATACACTAGTACCCACTTAATAGCCTAGCCAGTACATCTTTAGAATCTTTCATGTAGCTATTTTAAATGACATTTAATATTAACTGTTTCTGCATTTTCTATGAGGATTAGGTGCGCTTAAAAGGAATCAGTACGTAGGTAGTTACCGTTGGAACTTCCAATTCTGCTTCGGCTTAGATCGTAATTACTTCGTTCAACACCTAGTAAAAATATAACAAAAATAAAATAATTCATAAAACTTCTTTTACTATAACTAATTATTCAAAATTCATTATAGATTATTTATTCAAGAGAATATAGGGTAATATAGGGTAGGGACCAAGATTTAGGAGCTCCACCAAAAAGAACACAAATTCAATTTATAATAATGCTATCATTATTCACATTAGATGCACATTTGAAAAAAGAACTTAACAAAGCAAACCTAGCACCTCCAGGTATTAGGTGTTGTACGTACTTACTAGGTACCAACCCCTTTGCACTGGTACAATTGTCTTATTTTATTAAATACATAAATGTAAAAATAGCCTGGAACCTAAACGATCCTAGATTCTTTTACACAGAGCCCAGCCGGTTAGAGAAAGTTCAGTCACACTTACACAATAAATAGTAAAGAAAGCAAAAACAAGGTAAATATTAATGGGCATTTGCGGCCATGACAATTTACTATATTATACGAATATAGTAAATACTAAGTAATACCTCGTTCGTGATTATGGTAGCAAATGTCAATTAATATCTGTTTTATACTCAGTCATTTACTTTCTTTGCTCTTTCTCTATAATATCATCTAAACGTTGTTTTGAAATGGTCTCTATAATAAAACGTGTTTTATAGTATTTGCAAAAAAACCGGAACAACCCTTTTTGGCCTGTCCATTGTGGTTCTCCATAAAACGGAGATTGCGTATTAATGCTTTCGTTTGTTGTTTGGTATGATAACTATATTGTTATCATTCAAAGCCCTGTCCAAAAGAAAGTTCGATCGAGCTACCGCTCATCATAATCCCCTCGTCATCAAGGCAGCAGCGCCCACGGTGGAATGGGGAACGGGGACGGTTCCCCCAGTCATGATAGTTTTCCGAGCTCCTTGAGCCCCACGATAATTCAAGGCCAACTTTAAGTACCATTCGTGAAGCGCCCCCTAGTTCGAGAGGGCACCCAGTCCCCTCAGCCAAGATAATAATAATTACGTTAGCTAATGTGAAATAACTATCGGGATACATCCTTCCCATCTACGGGATAGGAGGGGTGTCGATAGGGGGACCCCTATCGACCACAATCTCACCTAGAACGTCCCACGACGTGTCTTATAATAACCGATGAAGCTGCACTGGACATTTCCATCGGCATAGAGCAGTCAAACAAGGAACTTTTACCTAAAGCGGATTCTTTGTATAAGCCCCGCAGGTACACTCACGTAACTCTGCTCCTGTTGGTCGCACTATCATGGTATACAGCCTATAGATATGCCTTCCTAGATAAGTGGGCTATGCAACACTGGAAGACTTTTTCTTAATCTGACTTGCAGTTTATGAAATTAGATTATCTCGAAATATACCAAACAAACAGAAACTCTTCAGGATTATAATATTAGTATACATATTGTTGAAGAGAACTCAAGTTGCTTATTGCAGAATTAAACGAATAAAGGCTGTCTACGATGGTAAATAATTAGTATTTTTTATTTGTTATATTACACATTTTAATTTCTTCTAATTTTAGCATTTGAATGCTCTTTTATGGAATAGGGGGCGAGGGAACAATCGGCGCCTTTTGACGACTACCGACGCCCATAGACATCCGCATTGTTATCAAGCCACACCCTCCTTAGACTATAGATTATCTATTAAGATATCGATACACGATAGGCTCCAGTTAGTGGTGATGTGGTAGCAACCCATACTACAATTACTATGTATAATGTACCCCATATGCAGTACATGGGCTACGGCACTCTGATCTTCATAAGACACTCTAGATCAGTGATATCACCGCTTTTTAAGTAAGGATTAAATAATTAAATATAATAGATCAAAGACTATAAATTATTTCAGGTTCCACGGAAACCACTTTAATATTCTATTATACAATAATTTCTACTTTGTCTACTATAAAATAATTCAACAAACTTGAAGGAACATCGGAGGAGGGTTTGAAAAAGGTTTCGAGCAATGTTTTGGAATAATTATTAAATACTTATAGACGATGTATTAATTTAAGGACCTATTTCACCGATCTCAATTTTTTTTAAACCTGACTAGCATTAAATTAACAATTATCTTTACATTTTATTTCATAGGAATAAAGTATCACAGAAACATATAAGAAATATAGATTAACATACCGTGACTGACAGCTACGCAGGCAAAGAGCACTAAAATTGTTAACTTAATCATTTTCTCACAACAAAATTTAATTGATGCTCAATTGTGCTTATATATGTTGGGTACTTGAGGTGTGTGCAGATCTCTTCGCGGGTGGACATCGAGTGTAGACTGTAGACGACAAACACACCTGCGTCTTGGCTTTACTCGATCTACCGGTACACGCGAGTGGTAAAACTATCATTATCAACGAGCTCGTGCACGCGTCTTCGTTCGCGTACTGCATAGATTTTGAAAATAACAAGTCAGACTTTTTTTTCTATGAAGGTCCTACATCAGATGTTCCAGTTTTCAAAACGAATTACACAGTAAAAGGTTTTGTTTTGTAGTATAGGGGGACAAACGAGAAATCGGAGCCTTTCTGCGACTACCAACACTCATGAACAATAGCAGAAGTACTATGCCGATGCGCTGCCCCCCTTTTCACCTCCCCCCAATGGGCCTTGTTGTTGGCTTATTGGCTATACAACAAAAAAATTCCATTCCAATCCGTCCAATAGTTCCGGAGATTAGCGTGCACAAACAGACAAAGACAAAAAAGGACACAAACCTACAATTTGTTTCCTTCAAATTTGACCTCTACTACTGTTTCCTTCATTACTCTGTTAATATTATTTTCAAAATATTTAATGTGTGTACAAAAAACTTAAACAAAAAACATAAAAATAAACATAACATAAAAATAAACATAACACAAAATCAAAACATATCGAAAAAGTGTTTTTTCGATATGTTTTGATTTTGTGTTAAACTACTTTTTGCATATATTATGTATCTAATGACTTTATAACCGAACAGTACATAAAGTGCGTTATTGCGGTCGTACTTGACTTTTAATAGGGCTTTGAATTGCTAGAATTATCTCATAATATTATATTCTTTAGTGTAAAGTGAATGTATATGAATGTTATAACACTAACTACTTAGTCAAGTTTCTTTGTTAGCCTTTCATTCACCATGAAAATTTTGAATTGCAATGAAAGTTTATTTGTGGCCATTGAAGATCTAGTGATATTTTAATGGCTAGTCAAAAAACATTGTGGTTCAACGGTGCACGTAATCTCAAGAATAGGACAATGCAACCACATTTTTTTAGTTTAACAAAAAACGAGTACCTACATTTGTCACATTAATTAAACTGACGCTGAATATAACTCTACTTTGATTTTTTTGGAGCGAAAACATAAACTTAAAGGGAATATGAACCACTAGGTTCAATTAAAATTTAAATTAAAAAAGGAATATACTCCAGCCTCTCAGCCCTCTTTCAAGGTACTCGTTGTAGTCATCATCACACTTTTCATATGAATTCTTTTATGTTTTATAGAAATAAACCAAACTACTGGTTGCTTCTTGTTTTATAGAAATAAACCAAACTACTGGTTGCTTCTTGTTTTATAGAAATAAACAAAACTACTGGTTGCTTCTTGTTTTATAGAAATTAACCAAACTACTGGTTGCTTCTTGTTTTATAGAAATAAACCAAACTACTGGTTGCTTCTTGTTTTATAGAGATAAACCAAACTACTGGTTGCTTCTTCTTTTATAGAAATAAACCAAACTACTGGTTGCTTCTTGTTTTATAGAAATAAACAAAACTACTGGTTGCTTCTTGTTTTATAGAAATTAACGAAACAAGTGGTTGCTTCTTGTTTCATAGAAATTAACGAAACAACTGGTTGCTTCTTGTTTTATAGAAATTAACGAAACAACTGGTTGCTTCTTGTTTCATAGAAATTAACGAAACAACTGGTTGCTTCTTGTTTTATAGAAATTAACGAAACAACTGGTTGCTTCTTGTTTTAAAGAAATTATCGAAACAACTGGTGGCTTCTTGTTTTTTGAGGCGCGGTAATATCCGGATAAAAGTGTTTCTATGGTTGTTTGGGATTTTCGGTATGAGTATTCAATGCCTACTAAAATTGTGTGGCACCCACTAAACTTGTGATGGCTTACAGTACAGATAGCCTTACTGGCTACTACCAATGCCCAAAGACATTCATACAATGTAATAGCCCTTTGGACTCTCAGAAGCTATAAGGCTGTCATTACAGTTCTCTGAATAGTTAAAAATTGATTATTATCTATTAATTAGTAACCCTTGGCCCCACAGTTTCGTAAGGATAAACAAAATGTATGAGCTAAACTGAAGATTGTTTGAGTGCTTCATCAATCCGTATATAATGTTATATTGTAAACTCTTTTACTGTAAGAGGACAAGCGAACAACACAGCCACTTAGTGATAAGCGACGCACATAAACATTCGCATATGCAGGTGCTTTTGCTCCCTCATCCCCACCGCCCCAGTAGGATACCGGTTACTCACAAACCGCATAAACGAAAGCATAGCCATTACTTATAAGGAGATTTCACGTGAGTGAGAGGTAGCTACCCGGACGTGTCGGCGCAATTCGGCTGTAATGCATGTTACTATTAAAAGTGAACTATTGAAGTATTGAAACTGACACTATTTATAATTTCTTTTTGGATAACGCAGGGGAATGCAGTTGCCCATGATATCTAGGACCTGGGTGGCACACCTGGGCCGTATGTAGGGTTCGAAATTTGGGTTTCCCTACAGACTAAACACCTACGGGTAGCCATCAGCCGCTATAAGTGTAGGGTCCCGGATCTGCAGACGACAGATTCAGCACAGACTCCTACAGCAACAGACTGCCTCGGCGAAAGGGTTAGGCTTCTACACCTTTAGGGACTGTCCAGCTGCCTCTGAACCAGTCCCATCGAGGCCATGTCTCAACGCACCGGGTACCCATCCCGAAGAAGAAAGCCATCACCTCTTAGGACTCGTCATTATGGAGCTTCGCGGTGATGATGCTCGACGGATACAAGTCCCCTCCGATGACATTATTTCAACCTGGCTAAAGTATTCTCTTTTGAGCTGGGGCCGGTGGCAGTACACGTAATGATTGATGGCCGATAGTATGCCACTCGCTTGACGTACCTCTTCACACAAACTGACAGGTGTAGAACAAAAAAAAAAAACGTGTCTTGTCTTCGAAGATTGTATCAATTAATTTTATGCACGAATTGTTCTAATTACATTCTCCTTCATTATAGAAAAAAGCCGAATACCGTTATGTACACAAAAAGCAATGAGCAAAATTATGATTTTATCTACAATCTAATTGGCTGGTAATGTCAGGGTCCGGAGGTGCATGACCCGCCGTCCCGTAACGTGAAACCCGTCAGGTGGCTTAATACAAGTGCGCGCTTTATTTACAGAATATATAATTATAAACTAGTAAAGTAACATTTTTATAGTACACCGGACAAAAGAACAGCTGCTAACCTGGTAATAAATGATTGGAATATCCACGAAAGTCATCAAATAGCTTAGAAGCTTTTGAATAGTGCAATGTAATTATAGTTGTCTAAAGGTTGGTAAGAAAATATAGATGAAAAAAAAACTCGACTGCCAACTAAAATAAAGGCATTAAAAACCGACTTAAAAGGTCAACTTAAAATTGTGACAAAATTATATTCCTGAGGTCGGTACATCAGGGAAAGGTTACGTATTTCCTGAGGTAGACCAGAAAATATAATATTTCACAATTGTAAGTAAATAATTAAACTCAATTGTAAAAAAAATCAGGTTTAATGTCATAATTTAAATTTAAAAACTACAGAACCGATTTTAATGAAATCTTTACTGTGCCATAGGTTGAATTAAATACAAGCAAATAAAAATTGATAAAAAAAAATAAGCAGACATGAAATTTTTTTGTATGAGGTATAGTGTGCATCGCAAGCATTGGTGCATTAGTAGGAATTGGACCACTCGCTCAGATAACTCCGCTGTAAAGAGACAGCTATGCTGCCACGTTTCATGCGGTTTGTGACTGGCCCATTGTAACGGAGGAGGAAAGGAGGGCAGAGCATCTGCTTGACAATAATACGAATGTATACGGGCGCTGGTAGTGGCCGAAAGCACGATTGCTTGTTTAATCTCCTATACTATAGAATATACTTAGCTGGAAAATTTACTGATGTTATCATCTTCAATTTTGCATGTCTATCAATAGTTAGCCTATTTAAGTGTCGTAATATTTTAAAATCCTCTCAGAAGACATTTTTAATCTGGACCTGAACTTATGCTGTGGAAGCGAAGAGGAGCCCAATACAGCTTCATCGCATAGAAGACCTTACAGGTTTCACTGAGGTGTTGAAATGTTAAAATGTTAGCTGCTAAAATTTATGTTAAGGTGAATTAATTCTATATCTGGGTTCGGTGCTGAGTGACGGCAGCTGTTTTAAAGAACTGAACCGATATATAGGCATGACCAGCGTGGAGCAGACCTGAAGAAACAGGAATATTCGTCATATAAAATTCGACTTGTCCAGACCCAGGGGTTTCCTATCTTTGGGTTTACAGTACAAAAACTGATTCTAGAAAATAGTCGATTCAATGTAATGTCACTTCTTGATGGCAATTCGTTACATTACATTGTCTACCTGATGACGATAAGTCGAAACCGGTCGTAAAAATGTAAATTGAAAAATAAAGAATTGTGGAAATAGTATATGAAGCTAATTTATTTATTCAAGTTGATTCTACTAGAAAAGCCGTGTTCGCACTGAATTCGGATCGTTCGGAATATGGCCCTAGAGAAGGCTCCTTATGATTTCACGTACTGCGATGATCAGAAAGAACACCTCCATTGTGAGTAAAAGACCACAAAAGGGCTCTCGACGTGACGCAGAGAAAGAACCTGAAGTTTATTCGTTCATTCTTCAGTCTTTCCCCTAGGGATCAGATGAACTCATTATACTGGATCGAAAGACAACTAATTTGCCAGAGGAATTGCTCCAACAAGATGGCCCGATCCAATTTAATCATATCGATCAACGCAAAGACAAATAAAATGCATTATACCAACTTCATTAGATAAATATAATTAATTAAAAATAACTAAATGTACAGGCAATATTTGAATTGCACGAAAGCGGCATAATTTATTTAAAAATTTCTTCCGGTAAATTTGTGTACAGGAAACAAATTAGTAAAACGGCAGGTTGTGTATAACATTGTATTAAAATATTTTATGCTACAAACTAAATAAAAAAGCTTTCTCTTAAAGTTTAACTTATTACATATAATTAATAATACCTTGGTAAAAAATATGGTCTTGATATTTGAATCAAGTATTTATATTACATGCGAAGACATCTAGACGTGGCTACCCATTGCTCATAAATGACACTTATAATTAGGTAGCTAAATAAAAATCGATTTGCAGTACACACTGCACAGGATTCACACATCAATTCTTGTTTGCTTTCTGGTTAAATTTAATAACATGAACATATGTATGTTCATGTTACTTTATCACAAAATATTACAGATTTACATACCCATGTCATAAAGTATTTTACTTTAATCTTTTTATTTTTTTAATTTAATGTATGGTTCTAGTTTCATCGCTCTCATTATGTCACCAGTGACTGAACATCGCCCAGCTTGCATGATGGTGCGCGGGTCCTCTCGTCCGTTCACCAACTGTTTGAAGTAGTGTTCGTTTAGTGTAAATGTCGTATCTGGGTCTTCTGCCGGCTCCCCCTCATATACTGTAAGGTTGTTTAAGTCCATAGCTGAAATCAAAGCAAAATACATATTGTTATATTATGTTAATAATATACATCTGTTAGTTACATACTTTGGTAGTGTTTTGACTGAGATCCTTCCTATCATGGTTCAAGTCTTGTCGTGGCGGTTGGCGTTAGTAGCCTGCGGGGAACCCAGGTGACGCCAATTAAACTGACTAGCCGTCGAGGTGCCCTGATGATTTCTAGTTCCGGAGCACCTCACCAAGAACGGCACTGGTGGCACCCGCGGTGGTTTTAGTGGGTATTAGGCACTATAATGTGCCGGGAGCCTTACACACCTCTAGACCCCACCCAGGACCGGTCCTCACCGGGGTGCCATCGCACGTAAGTGATATTCACCGAGTCAAGGAAAAAGAAAGGCCGAGACGTCCTGGACCAAGTTGTTATTGAGGTTTTAACAAAATGATCCGAGAGAGAAAGTTGGCGCAAAACTCTCCTACCACAGAAAGAACGTATTATAACAATAACATAGCATAAACTAGGAATAGGATGAAGTAAAAATACCTATTGAAGAAGTCAAATAATAGTAAAATAAATAAATAAAACGAAATGTGACTTACTCCAAGAGTAAACGGATGTATCCTTGATAATATTGAACAGGAAAACTCCTCCCACTTCGTTGGCTTTTTCCCGGTCAGCGTTTTCCACGTGCTGTTTGATCCGGGTCACCAAATCTGCTTTGCTTATATTCGGTTCGCTTTGTGTTGCACCCTGTAGAAATAATAAAATATATAAATTTGGAATTATACTTATTACATAAACTTACTACCTGATTTTTATCTTCATGGATATCGCGATACTTACCTACTATTCAATAGTAAAACTAAGTAGGTAGTATTTTTCATGTTTTTGATTATGTACCAGTTTCCACTTACTATTTTATATTACAACAAACTGAACCGGCAAACGTTGTTTTGTTGGGTTGGGTGAACAATCCTTATCACTTTGGGGTATGAAAAATAGACAGTAGTCGAATCTCAGACCTACTGAAAATGCACGTAAAATTTGCTAAAAATAGGTTATTTTTACCAAATTTTATAACTGACATTGTGATACGAGACTTTTATATATAAGATAATAAAACATTACTAGTACAATATGTCACACTAATCATTTTTACAAACCATTAAATGAAAACTTGAAAAATATTTGGTGTATTTAGAATAATACAGAGAATTTGCTGACAGATTTTTTCTAAAAGTTATTTTTCAAGCAGGAGTTTTAAATTGAAAATTTCCTCTTCTCGAAGGAATTTCCTTTTATTTGAATGGTTTAGGATATATCGCCTAGTCGATGCGGTGGGGCTTAGTAGCCTGGGTTGAACTCAGGCGAAGCCAATTGAACCGCGGGGCCTGCTCTATGTACCGTTATCATAAGAAGAGGGGGGCTAAAGAGCAGGAGGAGGAGGCGTTATTTGTACCCCTCTCATAAGAAGAGGGGACAAAAGAGAAATAGAAGGAGGCGCTCTTGCGCACGGTGCAAGGGGCGGTACACCTCAACAAAGACGGCACTGATGGCACTCGCGGTGGCTCTTGTGGGTATTCGGAACTACAATTATGTGCCGCGAGCCCCACACACCAAACCCACTGCACTCGGAGCCAGCGAAGGCGCATAAATGCGTTTCCCCGCGTCGGAGGAGATATCGGCTAAATACGAAATGCTTTGTTTTTTCTTACTTGTTTATAAATTTTCCAATTGTTTATGTACTAATGATTCCTTTTTTTGTTCTTGTTCCCATTCGAATTTTTTCCCACTTTGCCACTTTCAAAAATGATGAATAGGATAGGATTCTACAACCTACAATTATCAATAACATACTACATGAGTTTTTAAATATGAATGTAAAAACCTGATTGTCAAGTAACGTTGCACCAGTTAGGAGTAACGACTTTCCTTACTTTATTAAAGCGAAAGTTTGGATGGATGCATAGATGTATGAATCTTTGTTACTGAATCCTGCCAAAGATACTGAAAGGATTTAATGACACCTGGAAATGTTGTTCTTTACATACACATAAGCTATAGAAATCACCAAATCTGGTTGACTTGGTGTAAAATCGGAACAATTGCTGCAAAGGGAGGCCATGGAAAAATTTTACTTACGGATGAGAATTTTTTTACATTTTAACGATCAAAATGACCGTCTTTATGCTCAAAGCTCTAGGGAAGCTTCACAATTAGTCGACAGAGTGCAACGTGGGCATCATCCGTCTTCAGTAATGGTTTGGTGGGGTGTTAGCTATGAAGGAGTGACTGAGCCATATTTTTGTAAAAAATGTAACAAAACATCGGCACAAGTGTACCAAGATACCATTCTTGGGAAGGTCGTGAAGCCCCTTAATGACACCATGTTCAAGACCCAGTATGGTCATTCCAGCAAGACTCGGCGCCGGATCATAAAGCTGGGTCTTTGTTTTGGTTGAAAACGCACTCGTTACCTTACCTTAATTCGCTGGATTATTTATTGTTTTTTCTTTTCCGTTTATTATGATTTATGGTCAGTTTTAATAGTATAGTAAACGCTCTAAACGCCATGATAATTTTTGTTTTTTTTTGGCTGTGAAGAATGGAAAGAGTGCGTGCTTCTGTTGCTAACTAACCTCAACGCTTTTAATTGTAACCAATGGAAACCACTGCGAATAAGCTTTTTATATTTTTAAATGTTCTATATTTGTGTATTAATCGAACACACTATAAAAGTATTAAATGTTATTTGCAATTAAAAGAATATTTTTTTTCATTGTTACAATATTTGTTACAAGACTAGGTATTCTTTATAAGAAAACTAAAATAATTAACTGTGACTTCGCGAAAAGTTAAGATGTAACGGTATTAAAAAGTAATTCATATAAATTTACTTATCACTATAAACATATTCCACTGAGCACAAACAATTATATTTATGTTTCATCGATACCTGTGACCTATCAGCCTAACTTCACTCAAGGACCGTTAAAGGTTGTATTCTTAAATTATTTGGTCATTGGAATCATTATCACATTGCACAGCAACATTACAATAATGTAAAATCACGAATGTTTAATAATATTTAAGCTCACCATGTCTTGTGTCGTGTTCCGTTTCCTACAGACTATTTGAGGCAGTATACACATCGCCGCGTCTTACTTTCACTTGATATTACAAAATAGTTGCATATGTTAGTGTGACTATACATTCACAATTAAAGGGAAAACGTCCAAATTTCTGTGTCAGATGAAATTGAAATTATTTATGCGATCAATGATTTTGTTATTTAGTTAAAACATAATGTAATATGAATATATAATAATACATATAATTATTATAAGCACCAAAAAAAATCTTTCACCACTCTTACTCTCTACTCTTAGATTACTTGCTACGACAGAAAATGTAAAAGAAAATGTATTGAATGATATATTTTCTTTTAAATCAAGAACGACACATCTTTACGCCAAATGCCTTACGGAGTAGGCAGATGTAAAGATCACATATATACATACATACTGGTCCTGCTTTCTCCACATTCATAGTAAAATACTACTATTACTGACTGTAATTGTTAAGATACCTTAACATTTTTCTCTTTGAGAAAAATTGTTCGAAACTTAAATACATGTGCATGATTAATTAATTCGAATCCCAAATTGATTTTTGTTAGCTGATTCCTCAATCAGAATCTATGTATAGAAATATCCTAATTCAAGTGAATCAATCATATTGCCTTATATTTATAACAGATAAAACTTACATAGGACATACTAATATTGTAAGTCTGGTCCTGGTGTCATACGGAGACTGTCCGCCTCTTATGATGCACTCCACAGTGACACCGGACGGGCGGTAAAGGTGCGTGATCATTTGTCAAACTGACACGAAAGTTTCTCTTTCAAACGATAATATTTAAGTTTAAGATATATTTATCTCTTTACTATATAATGCCTACAAAAGCTTCGCAAATATTGTGCGCATTTTTTTAGGTATTATGTGCGCATACGGAGGATAGCCACGACTAGCCACTCAGGCTATTTTTTTTATTATTGGTCAGGTTTAGTACTCAACAGTGGTGTAATATACCACATAGAGTTATAGACTATAGATGAACACCACGCATAACACTGCGACTTTATCTTTTATTTACTCAGTAAATAAATAAATAAAAGCTAGAAGTTGCAATGTCATTATTGTATTGAGGATCAATTCCGTTGCTTATAGCATACGCAAACGAGATGACTACTCTCAAACCTCACGAAACGCGACAGCATAGCTGTCCACTTTACAGAGGTACCATATGAGCGAGAGGTAGGTACCGTTCCGGTACAGCTGCATTGTACAATTCAGCTGCAATGCAGCATGGCACTATTTCCTTATTATTCCATATCCCTCATACATAACTTATTACTCGTTTGACGGCGTGACATGAGTGACGAAGGTAAAAACAATCATTAACATAACAACCTGCAATAAGCCCCATTATCCTCCGGCCCAATTGTTCCGAAATGTTCCATACGTCTAAAGTATCTTTGCTGCTGTTGTTTACCGTGATTGGCAAGTCTTTGTAAACTAGAAGATAATCTTTCATTACCTGTGACAATATTAAATCTATACTAATAATATAAATCTCAAGAGTCTGTTTGTTTCTTTGAACGCGCTAATCTCAGGAGCTACGGAATGGAAAAAATATTTTAGTGATGAATGGACTATTCAATATAAAAATATTTTTTAGAAAAAAGACCCATTTGGAGGAGGAGGAAAGGAGGGCAACGCAACTGCATGTTAATAATGCGGATGCTTATTGGCGTCGAAGGGACCGATTCTTCGTTTGCCTCCTTATATTATACAAGCGCCCTAAACCTATAACACTTCAACCTCACATACACACTTGAACCTATTTGTATTAATTTAGTTTTAAAAATTAGACAAGGGAAATATTGCTAATGTTAACATAAATTAATTTATTTTTATGAACTGTTTCCCTGGCTTATTAATTATCTTTAGGCACCGTTCATTTAATGGCAGATAGAAGTAGGTTTTATGTTAATCTAGATTGTATCTATATAAGTGCGAAATTTTATCCACATCCGTTGGTGTGAATAACAAACATACATGTGAACTTAAGGCATTTATAATACTAGGGATAGTAGAATTTAATTACTTTACTGTTGTGTTAACGCCATCTTTGTATGTAAGTGAAAACTACTACTGTCGGAGGACAACATAAAATACAGTTCCTAATAAAGTATATAGGAGGCGTATTTTACTCATTTAAATTTCTTCAATAACGTTGGGATGGGCAATTTTTTTTCTCAGGAACGCGTGGACGTATGCCTAAGCAGAAATTCAGGACAAATCTCAAGGTAAGACTAACAAACAATGCAATCGAAAGGCACCAAAACTAAAGCTTATAGTGTAATTGTAAGTGCCCTAGAATCATAAAACTTGACAAGCATGTAAAATTTACAGTACAATTAATGTAATAAATCCTAACTTATTTTTATCTAGCCAAATGTCGAATGTGTAACTTAGTCGATATGTTTAAAAACTGTGAGCATTGAATATTGCTATGCTGTGCTGTGGAAGAGGGCGAGAGAAAGAGATAATATTGCCACGGCTTCCAACGATACAGTTTCGCCACCACAGTTTCGTAGACGATCCGATTTCTCACACACGCTATTAAACGATACCAATTAGTCACTACCATACCATTGTCCTGTGTGGCGAGATGGCTCAGACCCAATTCAGCTGCAATGCAGTGAAAACGTTCACATTTCAAACCACACATAGTGCAATATCACATGAAACTTTTAGCTCGAAATATACACAATATGCACCGTTTTATATGCAAATGGCGATGTAGTGAGTTTGTTCAAAATCGAGTGTTTATTTCAACGCGGCCGCCGGGCGGCGACCGACAGCTGTCGTTTTGACTCAAACATTTAGAGACGGCCCGTGGATTTGTAAAAAGTTTTTTCATTACGTGGCCACGAGCCGTCCATTGTGCGCTGAAGTTACTCTGTTTTTTTAATAAAGCTAAGGATTCATTGTAGTAAAGTAAGTGAAAAAAGATGCGAAAATAATTATCATATGATGGGAAGACGAAAAATATAACGGAAGAAGATGAAATAAACACACGGTTACTTTCGAAATGCGTGACATTATTTATTTTCTAGGGAATAAACACGTAGACGAAGCTCTATGACGACTACCAACGCCCATAAACATCCATATCACTATCATTTCCCTTCATTCCTAGCGCCGCGCAGGCACAAATGAACTCTCTAAGTGACTTTAATCCTCCATTTACTATGAGATGAGAGTATGATACAACCGGAGAGAATTTGGAAATTAGGTGTGGGACCGGCGGTTATCCGTTGCACTCCGAGACATGGAGGTGCAACAATTTTTGGTATCTCAGGACCTCACGAACTCGGCTGCACAGTGAACACGCTTATCACTACACCACGAAGCAGTCCAAAGGATAAAAAAGGTCGCGTTATCATCCTGCATTCCCTATATCAATACCCGATCTTAATATTGGCATAGAGATATCAAGTTGAAATTAATATCAAATACTGAAGTCGACGCTAGGTAGACATTAGTCTGAAACTTCGCCTGTGCAAGTATTATCTTAGATAATATGAACAGAGTTGCACAGGTATAATATAATGTTAGACGTATTTGTAGACTAGTCACGAGCTCTGACCCGCTACGTTATTATATATTACCGTGTAAGTATACGATGAAAACACACACACACACATACACACATCATATCGTTCATCTGATCTACCCTATCAGAGAGCTTGCCTTCATCCAAAGGTAGACAGAGAGAAAGGAGTGCCACATATCACTATCCTTACATACCTGCTTTGCCTCCTTAACATTTATTACTCCTTTCATACAAACCACACCACCTTCTGAGAGTACCCGATCAGTCTGATCATAGTATGTCAGTCTTGATCTTCCCCGGTACATACATCCTTTCACGTTATCATTCTATACTTGTTTTGTTAACCCTTCACCTGCCATTCATTCTGTATGTCCGAACTAACGGAGCATGCCCTTTCTCGTTTTTACGCCGACACTTTCTTTATCTAAGTTCTCACTTCATTATTGCGAACGCGTTCAGCGAGGGTTACGTCACATATTTTTCGCAAAGGCCTCATCTTGACCTCGTTTATTCTACTTTCAAGCACTTTCTGTCATATCCAACTCTCACTTCCATACAACAATGTTGGGATTAGCACACAACAATGTTGGTAGCTTTGAAAATGGGTCTTGTGTAACATTTTATCTCGATATGCCCCCGCAATCGAAACTTACTCAGGAAAAGATAAGGAATCTAAACTTACGCGGGGCGCAGCTAGCTAGCTCATGTGATAAAACTGTAAAGAACGAGTGGTCGTGTACTGTATATTGAGGTTGTTTAAAAAAAAAATATCGCGGGGGACCAAGAAATCAAACAGGGCAAGCAAGACATACGCATTATTGTTATAATGTATATGCGTTGCTCTCCTTTCTTCCTACCCTCCAATGGGTTATCGGCTACTCACAAGCGGCACGGAACGCGACAGCATATCTGACGGCGGTATCATGTGCGTTAAATGTACCTCTTCTATCGTGCCGGACAAATTGAGCGGCAATGCTGGATGGCATTACCTCTTTCTAAATGAATAATTCATCATAAAAATAAATAGTGCACAAAGAGATAGACATGGTCCTAATCCTCATTTAGGGTACTTTAACCACTGATAAACATTGATTTACAAAAATATCAAGATACGGCCAGTCAGCATTTCAAAACAGTCCGTATAAAAGATGTGTACAAAATTATGCACTTTCTTCAAGCGCGTAAGGTGGGAAAAGAACATTTTGTATGTAGTCTTTGGAATGACAGTCTGGTATGGAATCATGTATATTATATTTACGTGAATCAATGCCGATAAATATAAAATTAGACTACGTATGCTAATAGATTTCTAATTGATACTACTTGCGCCCCTAGTACTGCCCACATCAATTAGGTACCTTATCCAGAAACACCGCAAGGGTACAGTCAAGCGTGAGCTACGCAATACCCTTGGGGTCTGGTGATTTTGGGGAGTGCTCTGAATTCACGTCCGTACCCACAGTACTGTTCTATTAAATTAAAACTTGGGACTAAATAATATAGAAATAAATATTTTTATTCAGACCTAGGTGACTCGACACATGCGTGGTCCTGTATAAATTTTACATTTATATTGCTACAAACAGTTATTTACAAAGTTATCTACATAGACAAAAAAGGTCTCAAAACGGTTCGTAAAAAGATTTAAATTATGCTATTCTAAAGTATAATCGGGTTAAAACTTACAAAAATGTTTAAGTACAAGCACGGGTGCTTTAGACTGACAGTTGAGTATGAAATCGTGTATCTTGTACTTTTGTAACAACCAAAATAGAATTCAAACTTTTAACTCAAATACTCGTACCTGTCATGTGATAGACACACCTACTATAGCAAGTGGGAGCTCTAGATCTATGGTATGTGTAAAATTCTCAATTTTATTCATTTCTATAGCTCTCGGCTCGAAGAAAGAAAGAAAAATTTCAATTCATTGCAATAACATGGGCCTCACATAACAAACAAATTATTTATTATGATGGTTTGACTCTAACCAATAGACGTGGCTCAGCTCAGCTACTGAGCTGCAAATACTGCATTTGTCAGATACAGATCGTCTTCCCAACTGGTGAACGCTCAACCAACACTTCGTTTTCCTAAACGCGACCTTCACTCCAAAAACTTAGTGGCCCATCTGCCATCTGATCTTCTGAGTGTGTGACAGCCCATTGCCACTTCGGAAATATACCCAAAGTCTACTTACTATTCATTTTATTATACATGTAAGATGATTGATATAAAAAATGTTTTTCTCCAAAATTTGTTTTGCATTTAGGGATTGGAAATATGTTGGCATTTCTTCTGTTCGTTCTTTGGTCTGGATAAGTCACGGTTCCATCCTTTCTTAGAATACAATTTATAGAATTCTAGCTTTCTTAATATATTAATTCTAGCTTTCTTAGTATATTAATTTGGCGGACGGTCAAAAGTTCACATGATTTGTATAAATCGAAGGTTGAGTGGCGCCGTTTTTTATTGAACTTATTAACATTTTCAATTATAGCGATTCCCGAGTAAGGTTTTAGTGTAAAATTCCATCTGACATTCACGGTCAAAGCGCTAGGGTGGATCGCTAATATGTTAATCGCTTGAAGCGATAAAACTGACAGTGTTCACATAAATAAATATTGGGATGTAAACAAAGTAAACCAATATGGAACTTAAGCTTCCCGGTATTCGGCGTAGTCTTTTCATTTGAATAAATTTATTCTCTCGTTCATGTTAAATTTCCGGCTTCCGGTGTTGTCTCTCCGTGTTGGTACAACTTACCGATGGCGGCGCATACCTTGCGTTGCATATAATTGGTTTAAATGCGCGTAAATAACTCGACGAAGCTGCATTGCAAATATGTCGAGGAAAGCAAACAGGACGAACGAAGATACGTGTAATGTGACGTTAACAGACATTCTTTTGTATATAAATAAAATTTTGTATATGCTCACTTGTTATATAGTTCGACATGAATATATATATATATATATGTATAAATTCATACGGAACTTGTACTTATTATTGAAATAAGTTGGGGGCCTTAGTGGAGCATAAAACAATATATAGCTATTTAGAGACATGACGTTATGGCTGACCATTGAAACCTTCAACACATATTTTTCTAGCTTTAAACAAACAAAAAACCCTTTCTTGGCCGCATTGTGAGAGGCAATTACTGACCCTACATTGCTCGTACACGCGATTGGCCGGCTTTCAGCATATTATGACATTTACGGATTGTGTTAGGAATGTATGACTTTCTAGGCAATTGACGTCTATATACACATACTGTCTGTCGAGTGACCCTCTATCATCTACATTAACAATATGAAAATGTTTTTATTTGTTTGTCTGAACGAGTTAATGTCGGAAACTACTACACCGTATTGATTTTTTTTTGTGTTGTCCATTTATCGAAGAAGGGTATATGTGGGTATATGTGATGCTACGATTAATAGGAAAGGAGTTACGCGGATGAAAACGCGGGCTGGTGCTAGTATAATATTATTGAAGAAGTTACAAACAAAGTGTGTTTGTATTTTCGTAGGCACGGATGTAGTTGTGCTTTTCTTTTTTTTATAGTATAGCCTTTTGGCGATTGCCCATGCCCATATACATGTGCATTTCATTGCCATGCAGTACCCACTACTCACAAACTACCTCTTACTTATTTGTCGTAACATATCAACAATCACATTTTTTTAAATTTACACGCGTCTGTTATAAAGAAATAATAATTATTGTTAGAGTCCGACCGAAACTGGTTTTTCAGCCGAAACCGAAACGGAAACCGAACTTTCGGCCTGGGTCTCAGTTTCGGCCGAATGCGAAACGGAAATTCACGTGTTCATATTTTAAGTTCTTTTATTTTAATAAAGACCATACTAGAATTATATTTACTATGTGTGCTTATATTACAAAGAGAAAATATCCGATTGTTTCTTTGTTTGTTTACATGACCAATTTAGAAAACAATTGTTAGAATCCTACATTTGCTGTGATGAACATACGAAATGATAACATGCATAATATTTTATAAAAAAATCAGTGTGAAAAGTTTCAAGAAACTAAGGGCATGAAAAAATATCAAAGTAAATCCTTATATTGTAGCTGCGGAAATTATTGACAACTAGCTGTTCCGTCATAAATTGTATTTCTTGTCGGGGTAACGTGTTGTTTACGAAGCCGAAATTAAAATTTATATTTTTTTGTAAATTATTGAATTTTCCCCATATTTTGTAAAATATCCTTGAGCAGCTTACTAGATATTATTTTTTATGAACATTTTATTTCTTTCATTGTTTCTGTTCCATACATTCAACACACAGTTAAACGGCGTTAATGCCATTGCTGCATTGCTCCATCTATCGCATACATTAATAAAACTGGTGCAAAGTGATGCGGATTTCCATGCGGCTTGTGAAATTTCCGATCACCCATTGGTCATAATACAACCTGTATTACAGGAGGGCCATGCATTTATCTAACCTTTAGTTACGCAAATTTTTATAAATTTCAGTAGGCGCTAAAAACCTCGTAGTGATCCGTTCAACCCTATGCTATATACACCGGCCACGAAGGGTTCCATGACAATAACTGCGTGTATCGTTAGTTCAGCGTGGGTAATACAGCCTAAAGATAAAAGTTTATAGAAGTTCATGAAATTCATTTATAGGTATATAGGTAGTGCCGCATGCTGCATTGCAGCGGAACTGGGCCGGTACGACCGGGCGGTGACACCACCGTAAAGTGACAGTTATGTTGTCACGTTACGTGCGGTTCGTGAGTAGCCGGTGGTCCATTGGAGGGGAGGAAAGGAGGGTAACGCATTGGCATAGTAATTATGTGGATGTTCATGGACGTCGGTTGTCGTAAAAACGCTCCGATTCTTCGTTTGCCCCATCCAAATCCAAAAAAAAAAAACAATATAAGTCTCACATGGTTTATTTTGTGTGACATAAGTGTAGATTACTAATTTTAGGGCTCGTTAGGTTTGCCTGTTACTACTTCTACTGTAAGCCGATTCTTTTTACACGAATTTCATGCTTTAGGTGAACAGAAAGCTTTACATATACATTACAAAAGTCAAAATCTGTGGCATACGTAGAAGAAAAAACGGCCGAATATTTTGATTGCATTAACTTAGAAGTTTGATTTTTCCTTTCTCCGGTAGATTGTGTGAGTCCGCCTGTCAAGAAACTTTGTATCAAGCTGAATTTCGTATCGGAAATTGAAATCAAACATATCTATGTTGGTCTGCAACCCCATGCAACAGACAATAAAGCTAACTTCCAACTCAAAGAAATCAAAACACGGCCATTTATGTGATTTTGATTCTCGCAAGGTCACTAACACCTGTTCCCATACGGTCACAGTTCTTAATACTAAACTCTTACGGCAAGTAACATTACTTCTCGTCGAAACTAGCGAATTGTGATATAATAATGTATTAAGTGATACCAGTATATTATGTACAGGCATAACGAAAGTATATACCAAGTGTGGCAACATAAATCGAAACCAAATTCCTATTCGTTAGTCAGAATTACATAAACTAAACCCTATTACTAAAGCTGCAAATTTGTTAACTTTTTTTACTTAAATAATTAAAGCAAAAAGTTGAATGGTAGGGTCCATTGTGACAAAACAACTATTTGCCTATTCATTTCTCTATAAAACATAATCTCACCACGTACACAATAGTCACCACGACTAGCTATTTAACTAAGGAAACTAGAATTTTTGCCGAAATGGCCGAAACCGAAACGAAGTGCTAATCTGATGGTGTTTTTGTTGTTACGAATATCGTCGTTCACTCGGAAAATTTCTCCAAAACGCGCCAATGTTTTAGCAGATGATGCCTTTTGATGACTACCAACGCCCATAAACATCCGCAAAATTACTAGGCCGAAACTCTGTTCTCCTTTCCTCCACCCTAAGACCAGGTAACTAAAAAAACGTTTTATCTGGTACAATTTTATAGAAGAAAATGTATGTGAAGTGCAGCATAGGTCTAGAGAGCACCAACTGGCAGGCGATAAGGATAAGGGCGGTCTTGATATTTTATCTTTTTATCTAAGACGATCTCCGTGCAGTAGCCGGCCCAGGATGGATACGAGTAGCAGGAGATCGGTCGTGGATACGAGTAGCAGCAGTCGACCGATAAGGGCTGATAATGATGATATTCCAAGAATGACGCGAATATTTAAGGGACTGGAAACTTTGCAAATAGAGTTGAGCACGTTATTTGGATAGGACTAAATAAGCAGTATATTTCTAATAGTGGTGTCGCGGTGCACGTGGATAACTTTCCATCCTTTATATTTGATTGTCATTATTTTACTTTAATGGCAAGTGTGTAAGAATTGGTTATTTATTTTAGGTTTCACTAAATTTGGTTATACAGTGTTCTTTCTCGTCCATGGCATTTTTTAACAGTTTTTAACAATGGAGTATCTATCTGGTGATTGGGTGATGGAGAGACCGAGAGCCACGCATCTGCATAACCGTTTGGATGTTAACGGCCTCAGTAGACACCACGCGGTTCCGATTATCCGTTTATGCTTCCTACCTACCTATACTTCAAAATAGGAGGATGTTTATATTTGTATGTTTTAAGATGAGTATGTTATGTTGGTTGGTTGAGTTATAAATTTTAATATAATATTTTATTTTTTATCAAGTTCCATATGATTTCTGGGCATTACGTGAATGTTTCACTATAAAGTGAAGAGTGTTTAACAGATTTTATCGGGGCCTCTTTATTTATTTTACATACCCAACGTTCCAGAAGCTTTACAACTACGATGGTTGCGGGTAAACTGAGATGACAGATGCCCTGATGTTGCAGGTTGACAAAAGTAATCGACGGGACTGTACAAACATATATATATATTTATATAGCATCTGATATCACGCGAAGAATAAGCCCGCTGAGGTGGCAACGCGTTTAGGAAAACGATGTGTTGGTCGAACGTGCACCAGGTGGGAAGTCGGTTTCCGTGCAGCAGCTGGCTGGCAGCGTGGCATCGATGCGTGTAGCAGGAGATCCGTCGTCTTGGCGTTCATTGCAAGAGGCCTATGTCCAGCAGTGGACCGACAAGGGCTGATAATGATGATGATTGTAATTAGCCATTATTACAATTGGAAGTAGTAATATACATTATTAGTAACATTTGCATGTTTTTTTTTGTTAGCCTTTTGTCATAAATATATTTAAATTACAGACACATTATATTACCTATCGGTGGCGATTCATTGATTGAAGTGAAATTTAATGTAGCCTTTCCATGACCAATAAATAGATCGGCAAAATATTTTTACAATATAACAGTTGTCCATCCCTAGCCACAACCTTAGGGTACATTGAACACATTTCCAATAAAAAAGTTGTTTGGCATAGAGAATGGAGTTTGTGTTTTCCTTTCCCGGGCATATTAGGTTAGCTTTACATTGGGACAGTATAAAAATATACTTTATTACAACGTTAAATAATTGGGGGCACAAAATAAAAAGAAAACTGCAAAGAGAAAACGTACAGAGCATTATGATGGTAAGTGATTATTTTCCACTAGTCTTAAATTTAAAAAAAAGAGTGTGTGTGTGATTATGTACACGCGTTAGAAGTTCTATTTTTTTTGGCGGAACAAGAAAAGAATTACAATGTTCAATATAGCTAAGTTCAGAGTGTCGGTTTTTCGTGACGGTGTGCGCGCGCATCGTAAAAATTTACCCTCATCTTTTTTCCTTAACGTGCCAAAAGGAGTATAGCTTCAAAAAGTATGCAATTGTTTTACAACGTAGGAGACACTGGCATCCAGTTAAGTTTAGTTATTGTACATACAGTTCATTTCTGACATGATTCTTGATGTGCTCCTAAAACAAAAATTACAAATAAAGCCTGGCTGTATGTTCAAATAAAAATGAAACAATCAATAGAAGAGCCGTAGTAAGTACCCACTCATACCACTTCGAGATGTACGCTTTGCAGTCTGATGGGCACTTGAGAATGAAGAAATGAAATTGTGTAGTTTAGTTAATGACACGTTTCTAAGAAAGACTTACCCATATTCATAAGCAACGTTTCGCACACTGATAATATAGGAAATGTTAATTATCATCAAATTTTTAATAGGTATTTCAAATTATGTATGCGGTCAAACTGGACCACTTATCATGATATTCTATATATTTCTATTTAAAAAATGTCATTTCATTTTGATATCAGTTTTAAAAGAAACTAAATACTTATTACAAACCAATTACCTTGGTAAGCATTAAAAACAGTGTTATAACTATTTTAAATGTTTAGTGTAGTTTTTAAAATAAAGTGAAATAAGGTTATCGTAAACATTTTTATACTAGCTTCGTTCAAATATCACAACATCACCTAGAGAATTTTTAAGTGTAACATTAACTTGTAATATTTATATAACCATTTGGATAATAAATGCACTAGGATATCATTTTAATAAGAAATACCTATGCATTTTAGCTAGTTATTGAGTTCGACAGTTTCACAGAAACTCTTTAAAAATCTTCAAAACTACGAGACTTAAGATTTACATAATAATAAATAATACATAATTTACATAATAATAATATTCATCATCATTCATCATTATCAGCTCTTATTGGTCCACTGCTGGACATAAGCCTCTCCCAATGAACGCCAAGGCGACCGATTTCCTGCTGCTCGCATCCATCCCGGACCAGCTACTGTACGGAGATGGACTTCCCACCTGGTGAATGGACGACCAACACTTCGTTTTCCTAAACGCGGCCTCCACTCCAGAACATTACTGGCCCATCTGCCATCTGTTCTTCTGCCACTTCAGTGAGCCTATTCGCCGCGTGATATCGCATTCTTTAGTTCTCTGCCTTATGACTTTGTTACGAATTCTGTCGGACAGATGAACACGTTTAATAGCCGGTTGACCTACCGCAAACTTACGGACCAGTCCTAAATTCAGAGGCCATGTTTCAGGGGAGAACTCATTGGTTGAAGAATTTCTACTTTGACAAGTCGCCTACGACAAAGGATGTCGCAGATCGTGACGCAGCGCCGTCCAATTGGTCCAAGCATGGAACCTGCGGGTCGCCGCGCCCGACTTGTTGCCACTCTACGGACCCCGACCGGTTCTCGAGGGCCACACTGCGACCGGAAAGATACGCATTCAACAGCCTCACGAGATATGGAGGCTCCTTAAATAAGACCAGTGCCTCCCGTATCACGCTGTGTGGGAGATTATTGAATGCGTTCGCGATGTCCAAGGACACCGCGATCACCACCTGGGTCCCGTGCCCTCCTCTAGATGCTGAACGAGACGGGAGGTCACAATCCGTTCTAAAGTCTTCCCAGTCTCGTTCAGCAGCACCACCGGTCAAACTGACGAAGCCGAGTCCCGCCCTGCCTTTGGAAGCAGGCAGAGCCGACCCTCCTTCGATCGAAAATTTCCCGGAGGCTATCCCCGAGGTGCACGAGAGAGATCTCCAATACTCCCGTCCACCCCGTCTGGATCCGGTGCCCTCTTCTTACTCTGGAGGCGCGTGACGTGTGGCGGAACACAATCCTCCTCGTCCGAAGTCTACCGAGCCATTCTGGGGAGCATGAAGCCCACGGATGTGTCGTAGAACAATTCCCCGACGATCCGACCCAGTTGGTCCGGCTGGAGCATCTCCGTGATGGGGGCCGACTGGACGAGCAAGCTTGTTCCTCACCCATTTGTACTATCGGCCCCAGGGATCCCTCTCGAGATCCCTTACAAGCTCCAGCTGGGCCTTCTCCTTGGTTCGGCAAATGGCCTGCTGCAGGATCTTTACCTTTATCACGTAGATCCTGCGCAGCCTGTCGTCCCTGACGACGTCCTGGGGGCGGCGTCTCCGCCTGCTCCGGGTGTACTGCCTCATTGCTCCGTTGCAGGCGGTCCGGAGGCTGGATAATTCAGCCATCCACCAATAAAGCGCCCGCCGCTGTGGCGGACTCTTCGCGGGGGGCATGGCCGCTCTGCACACCGCAGTGAATGCGTCGCAGAACCGACTAGCCGCCTCGTCCATCCCTAACTCCGATAGCGGCGGCAGGCTCCAACGGCCCACGATGGTGGCCTCCTCAGCCCGCTCCCGGTTGAGCCTAGTGAGTGCTCAACGCGGAAACCGGCTCTGACCCTTGACGACGACGACGTTGACGTCGGATGAACGGAGGCTGGAGACACCCCGAACCGTATTTAGCGGTGATCCGAGAGTGTGTCCACCTCCATCTCCACCCTCCATCCCTCCACTCTGCGTGCGATGGCCGGCGTGACGAAAGTGACGTCCACCACGGAACATCCCGACCATCGCACGCACGTCCGGACTGTCCCTATGTTGAGGAAAGACAGTCCGGCAGCTACTTCCCACTTCTCCACGTCCCTCCCTTTCGGGACGTGGACTTGGCATTGAGGTCGCCGGCCACAAACGCCTGGAGGGGGGCTAGTTGCCCTATCAGTGGCCCTAGAACTTCAAGAAAGCGTTCTAGGAACACCAAATTGCGGTTCAGAGAAAAGTATACCCCTACGAACGCCACTTCTCCCTGGACCGCCGCCACGTACCCGCGGCCCCTCTCTTTGACTCATCTCTAGGCCACGGTGACAGTGACTAGGGCGCGCCTGCAGGAGGCATACCGTGACGCGGCACCACCCCACCGTTACTCCCTCAGCATCGAGCAGCTTATTGGCCGCTGTCGCCGGGAGTTCGATATGGGCCGAGCTCGAGCCGAATTGCCCCGTTCGATAATTGCGCACGGAGACCTGGCCCGGGTTGCAGCCTCCTTTGCCACCGCAGTCACAAGACGCTCTGCGGTGACCACGTCACTCAGGCCCGAGAGTCTTAGATCAGCCTTTTTCTCGGGCCTCACTCTTCTCACCACCTCCTGCAGGTGAGCTGCGCGATTATTCGCTTTCTCGCCACTCGTGGAGCCGGGCAGCTCGATGGGTCGCGCCCCGGTCGCTGACTGGCGAATTTGGAGTGGACCCTCAGCTCCTTCAAATCTACCGTCCCTTCCGCCTTTAAAAATGTTGAAGCGTATGTCGTCCTCTTGGTCACTGCCTCCGGCCGTAGCTTAACCATCACGGCCGAGGAGGGGGGGGGGAGCGACAGCTTCGGCTTCGCCGCCTCCTTTATTTTCACCGGCGACTTCTGTGCCGCCGGTGAAAATGTGTTTTTCTTCTTCACCAGTGGCACTCGTGCCGCCAGCTTCTTCGCCGCCTTACGGCGGACGACGTCCAACCATGTTACCCCATCGTCTTGTGGGGCTTGATCCTACACACAACCGCCTTTGAGGTAGAAAGACCAAACGCCGTCCACTCTGGCGCGTTTCCTTACCCTCTTTCATGAAGTCGGCGGTTGTGGGAGCTGATACGCTCCCTTCGGCCGACTTCTTCCTCGCCTCCTCAAAATCGCGCCTGTAGGCGCGGACCTCTTCACGCAGGTTGCCCAATTCCCGTTGCAACCGCAAGTTGTCGGCCTTTAGCCGCCTGACCTCCCCGTCCTTCGTGCGGCCCACCAGGGACTCCAACATCTCCCTGATGGATGCCGCAGCCCTCTTAACTTTGGTTGCCTCCAAAATTAAAAGGGCTGCGGGACCAAATCCCTCCGTAAAGAGGCGCTTGCGCCCCAACTTCACCTCCGACAAGGACGCCAAAGATAAGATGTCCTCCAAGACAACAATATCCTCCACATCCCCCTAGAGCGAGCCCCGCCCCTTAACTTGACGAACCTGTCCCCCCTCCCCGAAACCCATCCTTACCCGACATGTTCGCTCCACAGAAGATGTACGCACGAACAAAAACACGAAAAATACGATTGGAACACCAAACACAATTCAAGCAGAAGTTACATCAAATTAAAATTTAATGTAAACAAACTACGGAAATCCACCTATACAAGTCCGACTCAGACACACACACAATCACGAAAAGCGGTTGACCCAAACAACAGTGAAAAACAAAAACGACGCCACAAGCAAGTCGCCTATACACCCCTGCCCCGGGACCGAACGGTCAGACCAGGACAAGTCTATATGGACGACTTATTAATTTCTCCAATATAAAATCGAGCCACGAAAATACGGATATCTCCGTGACCCGATGTCGTACAGGGAAAATTAAAACACCAAAAGATGCGCCTCCAAATCTTCCTATCGATTGCCGCCACAAACCCTAAATTCCTAATACGCAGTATGCACTTTGTGTCAGGAAAGCAGAGTAGCAGGTTCGCCTCCTGCTCTAAGAAGCTCCACTGTAATTCCGTCCCTTCCCGGAGCTTTTCCCCCTTTAAGCTCCGCAAGAGCCAGACTAATCTCACTCAATCAGATCGCCAGATAAATGTCGTTTTAGGCTAGCACGCGTATCGTTGTTTAGCACATCGCGATGTGAAGCGTGCGACTTATACAACTTGCTATAGAAAGCTTCCGTCTCAGATAAGATCTCAGGCTTAGTAGAAAAGGTAACCCCAGTATCAGTCCTAACCTTTGTCAGATGACTTCTTCCAAGCTTCTCCACAAAAAAATCCGACCCTCTGTTTTGCTCAATCGCTTCGGTAGCTCGTTGCGTATTTGAGCTGCAAATGTCTCGGCGTATTAGTTTGCGGATTCACTTTGAAAGAAGTTTGACACTGGCAGACATAACGTCTTCGTGTGCTCTGTGTTCCCTCATAAGTCCAAGTGTCTCATCTGGGAGTTTAGCTCTCCTGCTCGTATACTTACTACTACAACATCCTTCACCCACGGCCCGCATACAATCAATCACGGCACTCATGACCGGCATCGAACCGGTTTTTTTCCAGTTCCACCTCCATCTCAAGCAAGTGGTTATCTCGTCTAGCGTTCGTCCGTTATACGTAGCCAGGTCCAATCGGTGGTAGCGATCCTTAGCCCGGAATTTCTTAACATCCCTTGTTTCACCGTTACCGTGGCCACTACCGTGGCCAGGACTAGTGGAACTACCGGAAGCTAGGGCCCGAATACTATTGCTGTCGTCCATTTGAGGTTAATGCTCATAATTGCCACGCTAAGCAGGCAAATTGACAATCGCAGGTTAGGTTTCGGACCGGCGCCACTGCTGCCTGTCGCCGATCTGATTGATGGCACCGCCATCACCCGGCGCGAGCGCCGTCCGGTGCTCCCATCTATTTCGCTGTCATTATGAAACAGACGGGACATCAAACAACCAGCTCGTTGAAGCCTCTTCGTTGTTAAGATACCAGTGCCCTTTGACGACTCTTAAGTCACCCTGGGCTTGGATTGAGGGTGAGGGTATTGTTAGGCCGCTTCCACACAACAATAATATTACATTATTATTATGTAAAGTTTTAATGTATTCTCATAAACTACTTCAAATTCTACGTGTGTAAAATATACAATATGTTTTGACGAACCCAAACATGAAAGTCTTATAATAAAACTACTTTAACGTATATAAAATCTTCGGGTACTTTAAGTAGCTTACGACATCAGGACATTTGTCATTTCAGTCCACCCGTGACTTCGTTCCAGAAGCTTTACAGCTACCAGCTGTAAAGCTTCTGAACCGTTGGGATCGTAAAATACTTAATAAGTTCTATTGTAATATGCAACGCTCGAATAAACCTAAGAAATTAATATGGAACTTCTTTTTTATTGTAATTCCATAATTTAAACAGTTCTGGACAAAGATCTTACGGTTCTATTACGTATTGATGTCTGAAGTTTACGCGAAAGTTAGTCATTACAATAAAATTATTTTTACGTATTTTATCGTGGTTTATTTAATTATTTATGTAGCCCGACGTTTCAGAAGCTTTACAACAACCATGATCACGGGTGGACTGAGATGACAAATGTCCTGATGTACCAAGTTTTTAAAAGTACCCGAAGAATTATAATTTTAGTTGTTCCGATTAACGCAAACAGTATTTGTTATATCTTGCTGTCTTGAGGTGTTATGTTTACTTTTTCATTTGATTATATTCACCACCTGCTTGGGA
Source organism: Eumaeus atala (assembly GCA_017140195.1). Lineage (NCBI taxonomy): Eukaryota > Metazoa > Arthropoda > Insecta > Lepidoptera > Lycaenidae > Eumaeus > Eumaeus atala. The sequence continues at coordinate 375,857 of JAFELO010000207.1, forward strand.
CCCACCCAAGCAGAAGGAAGAACCCAGCCACCCTTTCTATTAAAATTTGGATGTTTTTTAATTCATTCTTGGAAGACACAGATATCCACTTATAAAAATGTCAAAACAGACCCAACTGATATCTTTTTAAAAAGTACTAATGGTCTCATTGTAAGACACTCCGAATCATTGAGTCTGGACGTTAAAAACCTAACCCCTTCGTGTGCAAAACCGCCGAAACTGTATGGGTTGCCGAAAATATCAAATAGATCCATCAACTTATAAATTGGCTCAACATGTGGCAAAAGTCCTATCACCACTTCGTGGACACACTAAAGATGGGTTCACCAGTATCCCCTGTAGTCGCAGATATCTTCATGTAGGACTTTGAGAAGCTTAGCCTTCGGACTTCACCTATAAAACCAAGGTTCTACAAGAGGTATGTTGATGATACTTTCACAATTTTACCTAAGGATAAAGTTACCATATTCCTTAACCATCTAAATAGTATAAACTCCAAAATACAATTTACAATGGAGTTAGAGGCAATCCTACAAACACATTCAGTCATACAGTATATAGAAAACATACCCATACTGATCGGTATCTAACTAACTTTTTAAAAAGATATCAGTTGGGTCTGTTTTGACATTTTTGTAAGTGGATATCTGTGTCTTCCAAGAATGAATTAAAAAACATCCAAATTTTAATAGAAAGGGTGGCTGGGTTCTTCCTTCTGCTTGGGTGGGTCCCAAGCAGGTGGTGAACATAATCAAATAAAAAATAAACATAACAGTTCAAGACAGCAAGATATAATAAGTACTGTTTGCGTTAATCGGAACAACTAAAATTATAATTCTTCGAGTACTTTTAAAAACTTGGTATATCAGGACATCTGTCATCTCAGTCCACTCATGGCCACTGTAAAGCTTCTGAAACGTCGAGCTAGGTAAATAATGAAATAAACTGCGATAAAATCCGTAAAAGTAGTTTTATTGTAATGTTCTATCACGGTTTGGTATCGCCGAAGACAGCAGTCGCCCGACGTCTCTTAGTAACCGATGAAGTTGCACTGGAGAGTTCCGTAAGCATAGAGCAGTCAAAAAGGAGGAAAGAACGCCCAAGACAGACAAGGACATAAAATCTAAAGAGTTGTATAACCATATGAAAAGAAAACAATTTTTAATATTCCGGTGATGCGCCAGTTACGTGAATACTTGATGTTTCTGCGCATTCATGAATTTATGAATCTCATTAATATATATCATGCAATATTTTTATGATTCCATTATGTTTTCTATTATTTGTTCGGTCATATATTAGTTTTATTGAAATGTGAGGACTGTTATGTGGTTTTTGTATCTCGTACTCTTCTAATTATGTTACACTTTGTTTATTGTGGTTATACCGACTGACAGCGACGCTATACCTTTGTTATTGTCTCTGGTTTATTACTTTATTTTGATTAATCTTTGACGATTTGAAAGTGTATCTATGAAATAATCACAATAGGGAAGTATGACATACCATATTTACGTAGTTTGAGTTACCATCTCCACGTAGAGTAGAAGTTTTGTAAGAGGCCTTGCTGCGGCACGGCCTCGGAGGTACCTACCTCTCGCTCAAGTGATACCTACGTGAAGTGATTGTTATGCTGTCACATTTCGTGCGGCTTGCGAGTTTCCGATGGGCCACGGAATGGGCCACGGCCAAGGGCAACAAGTTTGCACAAGAATGATACGAATGTCTATGGGGGTCATCAGTAGGCTCCGCTTTCGTTTGCTCCTTCATAAAATAAAAAGCTGGGCTGAATAAGATACGATGTATAACATACTCTCGCTAGCAACCTGTCCCATCATTGCCCGTGTTTAAATTATACACTTAAACCTTCCTCAGGGTCGCTCTATCTCTAGCTAGCTCCATCTATAGGCAAAAGCCGCATGGAAATCCCTTTTTTACATTTTGAGAAAGTTTATCACACACAGATACAGCTTTTGGGTAATTAGTTTCATAATGCGATTGTGGATTGAAAAGTATTCGGCCTAACCAAGAAAATAAAGAGTACCTTCACGCGTACCAGATGTGTGCTATTACATCCACAACTCGTAAGTCCAGTAGATATACTAGCACACCCACGATTAGCCAAGGTGCTGAGGCCAATGATGTCATAGGTGGCAAGCCCATAGCCACATCGGGCACATTCCAACCCCGGACAATGTAATGCATGCTCAGAATAATCAGACTTTTTTTAATAATAGTTGCCCGACCTGCGGATCGAACCCAGGACCCCACGCGGCTAACGGTCTTTACAGGCGCACCGTTACACCACAGAGGGGATAAGAATTGAAAATAAACACATACTAAATCAGTAATATTTTTATTTTCTACATAAGAAACCATCAAGTTGGATGCCCTTTTGCCATCTCTCATTTAAAGCATTTGAAAAAAATGTTTCATGATAATCCTTAGAGTTAAAATATGCGTCTACTGCCGTTTCGACCTCGTCATTTGTAGAAAAATGCTTTTTTAAGTTAGGAAACAGAATGAAGTCTGGCGTTGCCAGGTCAGGTGATTAGGCGGATTCCCAAAATGGTTCAAGCATTGTCGTGGCGGTGGGGCTTAGTAGCCTGGGGTGCACCCATGCGAAGAAATTTAAACCGAGGGGGATATTTGAAACCCCCTTGTAAGAAGAGGGGGCTCGAAGATCAGGAGGAGGAATCGCTCTCGGTACTCATCTTATAAGAAGAGGTGACCTAAGAGCCACAGGAGGAGGCGCTTTTGCTCACGGGGAAAGGGGCGAGGATGGAAAGCCATTGCACTGTCCCAAACTCGGTGGGGTTGTCCTGTAGTGCGGGGCAACCTCATCTGTGGAGTCGGTCCCTTAAGGAGCTGACTAACCATCCTGCCGATTTGTTATTCCGAGGCAAGTCGCCAAGGCCAAGGGCAACTCGCCAAGGTGGTGGCACTCGCGGTGGTTTTTGTGCGTATGCCGCAAGTGAAGACGCGTAAATGTACATTCCTGCGTCAACATAAAAAAGGTTATTTAGGCGGATGCGGTAATAGTTAAAAACCACAACTGATTGCAAAGACGTGTGTTAACGGGCGTTACCTTGATGAAACAGGACTTTTCTTTCGAGCATTCCTGGACGCCTTTCTTGTATTTCCTCTCGTAAACGACGTATAAGATACAGTTTCTGCCCCTTTCTAGATAATTAATCATAATCACACCCTTCGTGTCCCAGAATACTGACGCCATTATTTAATATGCCGACAAAATCGTCTTAGCCTTTTTAGGGGGTGGTGTGCTAGGTCTTCTCCACTGTTTAGACTACAGTAACAAACCGATTCCAAAAAATACACCTTGTGGAAACACAATTTATTGACTATGATGTTTTGAGTTCGTTCATAGGAGATGCCTATAATCTCGGCTAACTCTAATTTTTAATTTTTAAAGATTGCAGAAACTATGTCCGATTGCATTGTTGAAGAAATTATCGCACACGTTTCGGACTTCACCCAATTAACTAGCCTGAATTGTGTTATATAATGTAGATTTGATTTTTAGAATTGAATCTGTTAGGCCGAGTACTTTTCAATCTACCTGGTATGTATAGATTATATTGGTGCTTTGATTCCTCTGAAACGAGTCCAGGGTAAACATTCTATTGCGATTAAAGGATAAATTTCATTTTGGTACAAGCTTTGTCTCCAATGTAAAAATTTGCGCTAGCTTAAAGCTCATATTAAATGTTTACGTCCATTAAATAGCTCCATAAACGAGCAATAAAAAATCTGGTATACGTTACCTTTAGAATAAAATAGCTGGAAATTTTAAGGCAGTAAAGAGAGCCTGGCGTTGTATCTTCTTTTGACTTTGATAAATAGTGAATATACGGAACTGTCCATCGACTAAGCGCCTGATTAACATCAGATTTATTACAAGCCTATTGTTCCAATGGATTCTTTAACACTGTCTTCATAGGGAGAGGATCAAAGGTATCGATGCTATGTCCCTTAAGCCCTCGAAAATATGTTTGTATTAGATGTATTTATCCTTTTTGAAACAATGCTGCGAAAGAAAATCGTATCGCTTGATGGTGAGTAACGCTTCAGACATTTGAACTATCTATAAATGATTGTTTCTATATAGTATAAGGGGGTACTCGAGCAGTCAGAGCGTCCCCGGTCATGATCCTCTCCATGAGCCAAACGTTCACGTCGACGCCGAGGCCATTTTTGCTACCGCACGCGAGCTACCAAGGGACGGAAGAGAAGGGCTCTCTTAGTATCTCTGGCTGGATAATAATAGTTAAATTAGCTGTTAGAAACAACCTCATATCGGGATACATCTCTCCCATCTGAGGGAGAGATGTAACCCCCCCGGGTTTGATCCCTGTTTCGTCACCAAACCTATTCTCGGCGTCAGGCGACCACTCATAGCATGAACCTGTATTGGGCTTCTTTTTTCTTCAACAGCAATAAGTTCAGGTCCGAAAAAAGGAAACTGCCGGAGCCTTACGGTGACTTCTTCTCTTTCGCTCTTGGCAAAGTGATCGTGGTCGTTGGACGCAGGCTGGTGTCATCATCTTTCTTCTCTAACGGCTGCTTTTCTGGTGCAATCGTGAGTCGTCGGCTTAGACATCAAACCATCACAATAACTATCGATGCCGATAGGCATGACAATCATCATCATCAGTTGGACGACGTCCACTGCTGGACATTGGCCTTCTCCATGGAATGCCACGGGTCGGTGTCCCGAGCCACTTGCATCCTGCGGCTCCCCGCCACACACGAAGCTGTCAGTTCTGACTATAGATCTACATAATTGTTATACCCCACGGGAATCGGAAATTGATCACCGGCAACACAAACTGCCAGAACATAACAGCGTTTGCAATGCCGCATGCAGCATGCAGCCGAATAGCTGAGGTTTTTGTAGGTATACAGCTCCTTTACCAGCCATAAAAAGTGTATATAAGTTTTATAAGTTTGAGGTTAAGCACACATACACTGCTGGTCTATCCCATTTTTACAAAATAATGATGGAAATGGTACAGCTAATGTTAGAATAAATAGCTTCAACAGTAACAATGCATTAAATCTACACGAACTGACTCCAAACAGTAATGAGAGGAGCTGCTCTCGCTCATCTATGTATGGAGCCAGTCGCGTCCGGGCAACATCATGTATATGTAAGTGAGAGTTTGTCACACAAGTAATAAAACATGCAAATAGCCGGGATGGCGGGGATGGGGAGGGGGAGAGGACTAACTTATGAAGGGCTTGAAATATACAAGACTAACATGACTACTGTAGAGCATTTACTGTTACTTGCACGGAAAATATTACACGAATATTAAAAGTGAAAAGTAGACCATTCATTAATTTTAGGTGATTCTTGCGTTTAGGAAAACGAAGTGTTGGTCGACCGTTCACCAGGCGGGAAGACGATCTCCGTGCAGTAGCCGGTCCGGGATGGATACGAGTAGCAGGAGATCGGTTGTCTTGGCGTTCATTGGGAGAGGCCTGCGTCCAGCTGTGGACCGATAATGGCTGATAGTGATAATGATGATGATTCCAGATTGTGATATCTGTGGCAAATTTCAAAAGCATTCGTTTAGTTATGTTTGGCGTGAAAGAATATTATAATAGTTATAAGGTTGTATTATTTGCGAGTACGGGTACGCCACATACATGCGTCTGTTGACTGCTGAAAAGAAACTAAAACGTCGTTTATTAACGTCAATCTGTCAGTACACTTTTTTTCCGTACTTTATTATTAAATTTCGGGATTTGGTTACAAACCAAAAGTCAGTCTAAGTTACAAATGAATAACAGTGCAACCCAGATTCACTCGCTTGAGATTCTTTCACCGCCTTAAGTGTGTGTGTGTCAAACTTCATCACGTTCTATAGTTCTATAGTTTCGTCTGTGTGGTCACTCAGTAATCAGACCCGTGGTTGTAACCGTGTAAGCTTTGTTTACGTAGAAATATCAGAATGAAAAGATGATAATATTTATTATTTATGACCGTGCCTCAGATCTACTGCATATACACACAAAATTTCAAACAAATCGTCAAACCGTTATCTGTTCCGTTTGATTACAAACACTGTGCCTCCCAACAATTTATATAATAAAAAAAGTTGTAACTGACACGATTAAAAGCTATCCTCTTAAGCGAAATGAACCACTAACAACTAATAACACACAATTACATGTCTTCAGGGTACTTCTAATCTTCTCAATTCACCTTTGACTGTCTAATAACTAGATAAATCGCGGCAAAATCCGTTAGATTTATTGTAATGGCTAACACTATTAAGATATGTACAACGTGTTAACCACTAAATACAACATACAATCTACACATAACAACAGATGAACGGGGCGGGCGGTGCGAGCTGGCAATACTGTCTGTTTGACAGCTGACACTTCTCTTGATCATGGCATGGCACGCGGTGAAGAATATGACGGCACAGCGCATAAATTATTGATACGAGTTCACTGAATTACCAAATATCTAAATTTAATGCTGGAGCACTAAACCCCAACTCGATAATAATGGCGACATAATCACACGAGAACAAAAACAAATTTTGTATCATCCAAGTTTAGCCTTCCGTAACGTGTCTCATAGTTCAAACGGGCATGAAAAGAGACAGCCGCAGGGGAAATTATCGGGGGTCCGCGGAACTCAGATAATTCGTTCTTGTCTAGATCGCGTCATACGTTGGCGAACGCGACACGTCATCCGTTTCCGTGTGTAGGGACACCATTATAAATTTTGCGAATGGGTTTCATATCGCTTTTTTTCGAATAACTTGGTGGTAAGCGAACAATATTTGCACGACCGCGGAACTCTAGCCTATATAGTGCTGCAAAGATACAGTTACGCTGTCGTGTTCGGTACGGTCGGTGAGTTTCCAGTAGCCTAGTGGAGGGGAGGAGAGAAGGAGGACAACACATCTACATGTTTATTATGCAGATATCTATGGGCGTTGATAGTCTTCGAAAGCTGTTTGTTTGTCCCTTATAATGTATAAAAAAAAGTACAGATGTGGATCGCTTGCCTATTAGTTATTTCAAGATTCTGACTTAAAAACCAGGATCCGTGCGTTGTGGAAGTCAGATGTTGAAATCAGAATCTCCATACCTAGAACAACCTTACGACAGCAGTCAGAATTGGTTTGACAGATGTGACAGTAAAAATATATTTTGATAGTATTTATAGTTTGTGGCCGATATTATAGTACTAAATATACATTAAGGTGTTCGGTAAAAAAATAAAACATGCCTTATTGCATCGCAAACGAAACTTCAGGAAAATTTAAAAAAAAGTTTCGGCAATAATGCTGCAATGGTAAATTTAACAGCTATTTACGATCGTCTTTTGAAAAGTTTCAACTTAATTGTGCATGAAAAAGATCATTAGGAACCTATGGGTTGGTAGCATTGTATCTGTATATAGTCTTTGAGGAATAATAAATTAGGTGTTTCTGTTTCATTTTCTCTAAAGATAGAATTTTCATTATTTCGATCAATCACTACACACTTATACATTTTGCTCTTAACACAAACTAATTTTAATTGTAATTTATAATTTCTGTTATTATTTCAGTATGATATTTTCTGAAAGGTATTTTTAATTTAACCATAACGTCCGGAGTTGTTGACCAAACTTCACGTACGTTTGTAATTAAAAAGTAATTAACAAGGTTCGTTAGCACGCTCTTTTTATTTTTTTCAGTATTAACTGAAACCGGTCCAAAATTATAGTGCGGGATAGCGTATTTTTAATTACAACATGTCCTGAATGACAATAAATATATGGTAAACCTACACTTGTGTGATAGGATAACAGGAGCTTGCGTGGAGTTTATCTGATAATGATATTGTCTATTTGTGAGACGGTTTAGTGAATTTACTGTTGTTGTTACTACATGTATTTTAGGACCTATATTTAGTATTTTGTTTTTGACGCTAAACGCGATATACAGTGTTAACTAATTATATTTATTGCATATATTTAATTTTGTGTTAAATTTGGGATCTGACTTTGCCGAGACAACTTTTTTCGATCGTATTTGGATCATGTTATGGCGGTATAAACATGTAAGATATAGTCCCTATTCTTGACTACGTAAGTCATTGCAGTCCAGCGCTCTCTCCGCTTTGATTGGGAACATAAACTGGAAACACTTTTACAGGAACATTCTGACAATTATGTTTTTAAACTTAAACATTTTATAAAAAAGTATATCTGTCGTCTTTGATTGTAAGGCTTAGTGTTCTCTGTGTTGAAGAAATGTCACTCTTTTCCCTTTTGGCGATGGCGAGGATGGATATATTTGCGATGGCTGACGCTATCTGCCATCGCCAAATCATAATTAAATTGTTTTTTCTCTTCCACCGGGAACCTACATATTCGTGTCACAATGCACGAATTAATATTACATTAAAAGGGTGAGTTCAAGATTTCTTACCGACGCCACATTTAATATCTTATTAAATCTTGTGTTTAAAACACAAGATTTAATAAGATATTAAATGTGGCGTTTGTTTTGTTTGTTAAAATGTCTTAATTCTCTTATGTGTGCATTCTAATAGTAGTAGTAACATGATCTGTATGGCTATTTTGACAGATCGTATCAATAATGTTTTTAGTTTGAATAGCATATGCCACGTGTGAAAGTTTGATGTTGAATTCTATTTAATTGTAACAGAGTTTATATATTGCCTAAATGGGAATCTTATTGGTTGTGTGTTTCTTTTCAGAGCTCTACTTCTTTTAAATTTTATTTTTCCTTTTATTAAACACTATATTATTCCAATATTGAATATAGGGAATGAAGGACAAAAGGACAATCTGTGAAAACTTGTGGTTATGGAACAATAATTAATACATATATACACATAAAGGACCATCCATGTTGCAGCCGGGAGTCTCGGGCAACTGCCAGATAAGACTTCGTACCCTCACTATTACTAAATAATATCAAAAACTGTATTAATCCCATTGTTGCTCTTGTACTATTTTAAGTCTGTCCTGGATTGTGAATGTGGAAAGACCAATTGAATAAATGTGTATAAAAGTCTAACTAAACCTTTTACAGTCTCTTAAATCCTAGAAGTCCTTTTATTTTAAAGTAAACTGTAAGAATTTCTTGGGATTTGGTGCAAACAAAAAATAGGCGGAGTAACCTCTATTATAGCGGTGAGAAATTGTGGTGAGCCAAATGAGGTGCGTATAGTACGACACCGTAGTCGTTTATAATGCCAATATTGTCTAATCTGATCCCTAAAGTCTCCTTTTCATTATATTCTTCTATCACAATCCACTATTCTCTAATCATGCACTTTGTAAGTAAGGCCGTATTACCATCGTTTATCCATTCGTTATCTTTCATTCCGAGCTCAATGATATGTCGATTAGCTTACCCTTTGCGTATTGTCTGAGATTAGTCATTCGTTGGTGTGATATCACTATAGTAAATCGACAGAGTAGAACTACAAACCTTGGGCAATCTACGACCTTAGCAAAGTCAGGCAGCACTGAGGAGAGGAATTTGGTACTTGTGTGATTTTTTTATTAGAAAAACCACAGAACAGGGAAAAGCTAGTAAAAGTGGTAAGTAGGCGTGGTGCGCGTGTTATAAACATGTCTGGTTATGCATAGTTTACTATATACATGTCATATGCATGTATAATGTTATTATGTACTACATATATGTAACTTCGTCAAGATTGTGATATAATTTCATTTATTTCACAATAATTTCAACGCAATTAACTGCCGTTTTTTTCTTGTAGTACAATATAACATAACGCATGTGTAAGTATGGCGATATTGGTTAGCAATACAAAAGCTCTATGCCATTTCTACTGGTTCTTTTTTCTATGAGTAAAACAATTCAGTGTTGTTCAGACTTTATTCCATGTTGTATGTTACGTTTAGTAATTGTATGTAGTGTTATCTGCTAGGAGCGGATCTGGGCTGGGCTGATGTGGAACATTGAGGCTCGTTACGAGTATTAACTGCTTCATTTAAACGTGGTCTCTCGCTTTGTTCGACTGTCAATAAAAACATACTTTTTTTTATTTTTGTGGAGTTTGTATTATAGTTCATACACAATGGGGGAGGCAAACGAGAAACTTGAGCCATTTCACGACTACGGATGTCCATTAACATCCGCATAATTACAATGCCGATGCGTTATCCTCCTTTTCTCAATCCCCAATGGGCCACTGGCTGCTCACATACCACAGGAAACGTGACACCGAGGACGTCGTTTTGTGTCGGTATCGTATGAGTGAGAGTTACCTCTCCGGTCGTACCGGCCCAATTCCGCTGCAATGCAGCATGGCACTACCTCTTTCAAAAATTCTTAGTGTCCTTTCATTATTTCCATTACCTGCCATCAAACCATGTCACAGATAAAACGGGGGCGTCGCTCTCCAGAGGCGAAGCGAGCTTACATCAGGTTCATACATCTAATTTCGAGAGAAGTTAGATGAAGAAGAAGAAGAAGAAGAAGCCAGCCAGAGATTTTCTAATACTTGCGTTGGGCCTCTCGTATCTATACAGATTAACTTCTGCCTATTACAGATGTTTCTTTGATCATGTCTTCATCACTTTGCTTTAAAATATGTATCGCTGGGGTGGGAAGAAATTGTAGAAGAATATGACAGAGTCCGTACTGAGAGAAGCAACCGTTGTAGAAGAACTTGTTCAAGACGTAATTAATTAGTATGTCAGTGTAAATATTCGTGTAAGTAGAATTAATCCAACTTACCAATTTTTTCAATTATTTCCTCTATTTGATGTTCAATTATTGAGCCAACGAGGACGAACAGAATCAAGGCCAGTAATATAGGACCGTATTGCCACCATTCCATAGATCAGTAAAACTTGGTTGTGGCTATAGAGGGAAAAGCATAATATTACGTGACATTTATTAAACAACTAGCTGTTGCCTGTGACTCAGTCCGCGTGGACCACAGACGTTATCTTTATAGTGACCACGTGGTAGTTTAGCGAGTAACAAACATACATACCTACATTCATCAAAATTTTCGCATTTATAACATTACTATCTTTTACCCAGACTTAATCCGTGGAAAATCGGAAACTTATTAGGTAATTAAAAAATGGATGATGAAAGACTGTATTAAATTTCATTACAATCGGTGCAGCAGTTTGGCCATTATGACGTCACAGAAGGACGGTTACTTTCTGATTGATACTAAGTATTAATAGTATAGATTAAGATATTGGTTAACGGGATGCATTCAACGGAACAAACGATTTCGCATTGAACAACCATGGCCCACATCGATGTATTGTGTACTTTCACGTTTGTTACTTACACGGGAAAAGTATTAGGCATACTAAAACTTATCAATACAAATAGTGAGTAGGTTTAGTAAATAACTGTGAGAAATTGTAATCCACTAAAGTGTATTGCTAAATTTAAAACAAAAATGAACAGCTAACAAACTTGAGGTCAAAGTAGGTAAAACAATTTATAATTTAACCGTAACTTACTTGTTTGTAAAATAAGTAAAAATGTTATTTCATTTAGGGCATTTTGAATAACATGAGCATGGTCGTCTAGATCAAGGAGCAGTGATAATTTGTTAAAGTTAAATTTGTATTTCTCAGTATATTGTGACAATGTCATAGTAAGTTCTTGAGAGTCTGGATTTTTTTCTGTTATACATTCGTTTAGGCCATGGAATTTTGAAGTGCAGCTTAACAAAAAGAAGGTATTTTTTTCTTCGACCTTTTAATATATATTTAAATATTAAAGACGAACTCATTAAGTACTTAAAAATACACATTCCTTTAGAAGCTTCGCGTAAGATATCATTTTACAGCGGTATTATGTGAGCGAGAGGTACCTCCCCGGTCGTGCCGGTCCAATTCCGCTGTAATGCACCTTGCAAGCCTCTTGCAAAAATTCTTATTATGTTTCCTTTATTTCGTAGTAATTACCTACCGTCGTCCTATGTCATTCATTGATAAGACGGGGGCGTCGCTATCCATAGATTAATGTATCTCAATTTTAAAACATTATGAATAGTTGCTTTTGAGAGAGACAGTAGTGTAGAGGTTAGCGCTTCGGACATTCACTCGGTTGCTCCAGGGTCGAAGCCCGCCATGAACAGATGTTTTAAGTACACTTTCTCAGTGCTCCTACGGTGCATGAAAGCATCGCCAGGAGATCCGGATTAACATATTAGAATTTGACATAATGTGGGATTCTCCTGGGGTTGCAGAGATCAAGTTGCACTCGCTATGTATTAAGACTGGTGGCCTCGCCAAATAGTTAGAATAGTTACTTTTGTAAGTAAGAAAACGTACAGATGTACCACTCGATGGTAAGTGCTGTCAGGCGTCACCGAGCCTGCGCTTATAATATTCTAATTGGGCTCTTTCTATGAGCTTTGTTGGGGTGATATTTTGTAAGGGGTATATTCTAAACAATTTTATCACTTTACCGTTTGCATGAAAACTATTAAATTTTATCACCATAACAACGTGAGGGTGTATCACGGTGCGGGATTAATATTTTATGAGGCGCATGTACTAAAATGTTACACTCAGACGCCGATGCTAAGGTCTTTACAGCTCTTTTAACGAGTATTTGTTAACTTCACGTGATATTGTATGCATCATTTAGAGATGAAGGAATTTTTTTTCATAGCATAGAGGAGCGAAGGAGCAGTAGTTAATTTTTAAAAACTACCGACGTCTACGTCGTACGAAACAATTATCAAAGTCCATGCAGGCATTCTGAAGTTATGCGTTTAAATATACATTTGGAGGGATTCATTTTTATGTATATGTATATATTTTTATATATATTGAAGTTCATGGCTTGAGGATTTATCTAAAACCAATAACGCCGCACCAATGTAAGCTGTCTCAATCGCAGCACTCATTCCAACTACAATTTATTTCAAGGAACGACTCTGTAGCGGTGGTCTTTTTAACGTATGGCAATGACTTTTTTGGCGTCAACTTTGTTTTTGGGATAACTTCAAAGAAAATAAAACTGGCGTTGGTTATATTGATACGAGTCGAAGCCTATATGAGTTTCACGAGAGATGCTTGTCAAAATGTTTTGCCGAGGAAATTTTTGCGAACTCATGGCAGAGTCGTGCTATATGATAATCTGATGATATGTGTATCAGCCACGTCTTCTACCTCAGAAATAAAAATGAACTCACTTTTGAGTTACTCTGTACTTTTAACAATGTTATACCATTCCGTATTAATATGATCTATTAGGTATATTCGATAAATATTTACATATACGGAATATAGAATTATTTTTTAATTTCACATTCCAAGTTTTAAATGTTTAGTACTATACTTTGCGATAAAAGCTATATTATATAATTTTAGCTATAATGATAGCTATCGTTCACTACTCATTCAGGTTTAGTAAAATGATTGAAAAGTAATAGACTAAGCCTATTTCTCATCTTCTGGTCGTCAGGATTATCGCGAAATAAAAGAAAATATGTTATTAAAAGTGAACCTGTGAGAAAGATAATCTCTTAGGAGCTCATCTGCTATTTCACGCTTTTCTGAAAGCGTAGTCACATCTTTCATACAGCTGTCTAGTTTACACTATTTGATTTTTCGTTCCTAGTATTCAAGAAAATTAACGTCAATAAATTAAAGTTTCGGTGAACGAGGTCTATTGTGTCCTGGTAGACAGATGTGATCTGGTCATGATATGGAAGTGTACCGCCACTAACTACTTGTAAAGTATTAATGTAGATATAAAGTTATTCCAACTAAGTAAACCACACCGTGTGGTGCTAATTTTTAATCACTAGGCTACTCATGTATATACCTCCTAATGTTAATAATTGTTTGAAACTTTGAAGTTTGTTAGATTTTACTACTTTGAAGTTTGTTGTTTTATGATACACATTTTGTAGTCATCTAACGGGTTTTAGCGCGATGCTTAAAACACTTATTACAAGGCACTGGCTAAGTCTTCGTTTGCCTTGCTCGACGTTTCGACCGGGTTACACCAGCCGTGGTCACGAGCCGATTAATTTTAAGTTAGACAAGAAGTTAAATCTTAGATCATTTAACACGTTAAATTCTATAAATTCAGACGAATTTCACATATTTTTTTATATCAATAGTAATGTTGCTGCCATAAATAGATTTAAAAAATGTTCAGTATCTTTAGACGAAGTGTGTATTGGTCTGTCAAACCTCCGTAACCCGAGTAAAAACCTCGCAGTCGGGCTCCATAAAGATTAAACGGACATCTGCCGGCGGACTGCTTTGTGATAAGATGAAAATATCTAGATGCAAACTCTTACAGTTAGCATCTAGATATTTTCGACATTAATTTTAATCAGGAATATTCTTCAATGGTTTTCAGGATATAAGAATAATATTAGAATATTAGAAAAAGAAAATATTTTACATTATGACCTTGCCAATGGTTATTTTAGTAATGGCGCATTTTAGTGACGTGTGATACTTACTGGTTATATTACGTAATTACTTTAACGTACACGAGCAATGCCTTGCGGTTTTATCCACGTGTTCGTCGCAGCTGGTGCACAGTAATTTATTCTAGCTGTACATAAATACTCACTGAGGGTATTCTGTTAAAAATGTGCCGGAAACCACAGACAGCGCAGTTCATCTCCTCCTCCATAAAGCTCTCCAACGAGTGGAGGACAACTTCAACAGTCAGCTCCTCATATTTGTTTCCCTCTTTATCGAGGCTCAAGCACCGCATCACTTCTAATTCCATAAGGCTCCAACTGCACAAGATTTTCTTCATTCCATTAAGGCATTACGTGTAGGTGCGCCGTTCAAAAACATTACAAAAACGATTTAAATGTTGTCAGTGATAATTTGGTGATAAGCTTGATGGCATGTTGTCGCAGTTACTTGTGTTGTTATGTACATGAGGAGGTAAGCATCAAACTTCTTTTATCAGTTTGTTTATTATCTATAACTTCGGTGTTCATATATTCTGAAAATAATTTACCCTAGGCTCAGTGAAGTTTACAACGTACACAAGCAATATTTCCACTTTTATTGTTTACATGGTCATAGCCATTACCTATTGTAGCTTTTATTGATAACGAAAGGAAAGCATTTACACATCATCACCAGCCCTGGGTAGGGTCCGCACACCACCCACTTTGCCGTGTTGTGCCGAATTCTCACTAAAACCACAATGAGTCACACCGCGTTTGGTGAGCTATCCTGAGTGAGTTCCTGAGGTTATCGTGCACAAAGAAACAAATAAATTCTTAAATTTTGTAATATAACTATAGTTATTATTATACTCATGTGTTACTGTAGATGTTTCAGAAACAGGATCAAAATTTTATTTCAATCTTTCTACGAAAATAAAATTTGGCTTTGTTATATTTGTATATTGCTTATGATAAGTAGTAGAACAAGTCCTTGCATACGGACGCGTGAGGTCGACTCTCGTGCTCCGTGTATCACCCCAAAAGGTCGCACTACAATCCGTCAATAACTGTCAGCTTCAGTTTCCATTTGAGAGGAATTATGACTTGCTTTGCTAATCCAATCAACCAATTTAACGATTTCCGAAATTCCGAAAAATGGAACCAAAGGAATAGTACAATTAAAATATCATGATAATATATTTTGTTCTTATTTAAAACTTAGCATTTGTATAATTATATATTTTTTTTAAATTAAAACTCAAAATTAAAAAAAAATATTTGTAAAAATTCGGTGCACACAGTTTAAATAAAACAATATTTTATCTAGCAGATTCTCAGCGTGTGTTGGTTGTATTTTATTCATACTGCAATAAACTAGTTTGCCTGGAGTTATAGCATAATTTATTTTTTATTTGTCATGTTTTGTTTAGTAAATATCTCTCACTTCAAGAGAGTTAAGTAACAACCAGGTAACTCAAAGTAACCAGCAATATTAATCGATATCGAATCGATGACCGATGTCTGTTATAAAACAAAGTCCTCAAAAGCTGTCTAACTGTATGTGGTCTATTTTCTCAAAATCTATTCATCGGATTTTCATATATACCTTGCTACTGTTACTTACGGGGGAAATCGGGGCGGATCGCAAGTTAAAATATTAAAAAAAATTACTTAAACCGTTTTATTTCGGTTTAAAAATATCGCAGTGAATTCTAAGATGACCGATCCTCTACGACTTAGTGCCAGAACCGACTACTGGACGAAAGTCTTGTTTCCACATAGTCGACAGTCGATTAGTGTTTCGTCGACTCAAATTTAAAAGTACCTAAGTGGTTAAATTATGCCTGCTTTATAGAATAGGCATGGTTTATGACAGTGGGCCGATAAAACTGACAATAACGATGATACTAACATTTACATCGGATAGGTATCAATATATAAATTGTTGACTTTTTTGTGAGACTACCAGAGATGTTTGGTTATTATAGTTAGTTACAAAAACATCGTCAGTAATCTCGTTTCCCGCCTTTATAGTTAAAAGAACTAATATGAAATATAACGGTAAACAAATTGATTTAAAAATATAAAATTTACCTCAATCCAATTGTGAAATATGTTACGATATACGGAGATGAACCAAAGCATCCGCCTAATGAGGCTCCATTGAAACTCGAGCTGACCTCAATTTGAGAGAGCTGTATCATCTGATCCCCACAGACTAACATTTTATAGAAATTATATGTTGATTAATTGACGGAAAAACATTGATAGATATCAATGCTCAGAATTCTCATAAGTGAAGCAGGCTAGATATAAAAAAGCCGACACGTTTAATGAGTGTAATTATGATTTCATTTAAAAAATATGTTACAAAATATTTTACGAGTATATAGTAAACGCAAATGCGCCTATAAATATACGCATAGATGTTATGCAGATGAGTTGCTCTCCTTCCACTAAAGGGAATTACGAAAACCCACAAACGTTATATGACAGTATTCACATGTTCTGTGTGTAAGTGGGTGTCTACAGCTATCACTTTTGGTGTTGTGAACGAGCGAACATGCTCGGCCGTGCCGGGTGGAATGCTCGGCCGTGCCGGGTGGAATGCTCGGCCGTGCCGGGTGGAATGCTCAGCCGTGCTGGGTGGAATGCAGCAGTGAAACCTAAAATAATTATTTTCTTGTTATATAGTATAAGCGTGCTTATAAAGAGTTTATTTAAAAAAAAAACATAGAGAACATAGAGGTCTCAAATTTTTTACCCTTGTCGTATAAAACGACTATACGTCATTTGTAGTTAATTTTCAAAGAAAGGTTTGGTAGACACAGGAGTGTTTAGTTTCAATACCCATCGCCTACAACTTTCTAGGACACAGCTGACCTTCGTTAGAAAAATAGTGTTTATAGAATGTGGTTATCAGATACTAGATCATGGTAGCATTAGAAACTGTGAGAAATTTACGTATTCCAGTCGTGTATAAAACAAAAACAATTGACACGCAACAAATCGAGCCGAATGCTTGTAAACTGGCTGTAACCGGTCGAAACTCGCGTTTTCTGGAATATATTAACGATAACTAGTGACGACGCTCACTGAATAAGCAATGTCTGATGATGTTGATTTGAGACCAGCCCCAATGGGATGTATCCTATGAGTAGCGTTACGATGGGATAACTTAATTCTATTAGAAAATATCCGACACGGATTTTTCGGGGCAATAAAGAAGTATGCCCTAGGGAATCGCTTTCCTTTTGGTTTTCTCTCACAAGAATGGCACGTCTGATTCATTTGATTGAATGCTACTATACCAACAATCATTGCATTAATGTATCTTAACTTGTATACCTACTAATAATGTAAAGGTAATTTGCCACGATTGTATCAGTCAATATAATGAAGCTTTTCCAGAAATGGTTTCTGAACGAGTTTTGATGAAAAATGTACACATATGTCGAGGAAATCCCCAGCCAGGATGCAGGCTACAAGCATAAATAGTTTTCATGGGATAAATTTACCTAGGCAAAACCGCGGAGCACAGCTAGTTGGTGATAGAAAGCTAATACTTAGTATGTAAAAAAAGGTTAAGCTTTACTTATATTTTACAAAGAGGAGGAAATTCGCACTAGATTGTTCGATATGCACGTCGCAACGTCTGTCGACATCACAATAACCAGATTTAAATCCCACTGTGCGTGCCGGTGATACGCACTCCCTGGTGACGGCTCTGAGGTGTTACCGGAAAATTTCTTCAACATATTTATTTTCGTATTATGGATTTTGGCAATTATTGAGCCACTTCTGCCAATTTTTACCGGCATGCAATGCATGTATATGCATGTTACAGTGCACGTTCTAGAATTACGCATACCGAAAAGATCCATCCATGTTACACGTTTCGAGTTAGCTAAACTTAAGAAGCTAACTTTGTATGTTTTTTTAATAATAAAACATCTTTATAAATTTAGTTTTTTACGATACTCTTCTTTCTAACTTTAGTTTTCGTAGTAATTTTATATTTCTAAAATTCATACCTAAGATGTCTGTGATGTTTGCATGACGATTCACATTTCATTCCTGGTTTGTATATTTCATGTAATAAACAATTTGTTTCACCATAAATATCATATTTGATACCCACAAATAGCAGCAGTTTAGTGCCCTATCTCTCTGACAATGAGCCGCCATTCGAGCAAGAGGTTTAATGGCGGTATATTTTGGCGGATTGCGTCCGAAATTAAATTCATTGTGCCCCCCAAAATGAGTTCCATTGTTCGTGGGCTAGATAAAACAAGGCAGGAAAATTACGAAGGTCCCGGCCGCTTGTGCTGGTCATTGAATGTAAGGTGTAACAGAATTTTGTTGTGCTTTTTTCTGTATTTCGAATAGAGGTGATTTGGCACGTTCCATCACTTTTGACACAATAGGAACGTAAACCAATTTCTGAGAATGCCGCAAAATTTAAATAGGGCGGCCTTAAACCTGTCCTATTTTTACTGGTAAATTATTTTGTACCGCTAAGTCATCACTAAAAAATAAATTATCTTGTAGCTTCCTTGATAAATGTTAGACCATGGACATCGGTTATAGCATATATCCCGTTGTCTTTGATTCCTGGGAAATCAACGGTCTCAAGGAATATTGTATTTATAGTGTTAAACTAAAGTTTTCAAGTTTTTTATTTCGTAGTTGTAGTATTACCATTACGTTCTACTAAGCAATTATTTATAAACTAAATTCAAACAACGATTAAAAAAAAACAACGACATTGTGCATTGAATATTCCATCTAACGTCGATGATACGAAACGTTACGATAGCTTCCGTAGATGTCATGTCTCAAACCAATCATCCGTTCATACAAAAGATGCGCAACTGTTTAATTATGCACCTTTTGAAAACGACTTGAAATCATATCACGTTAGGTTAATTTTGTAAAATATGTTTAAAACAGTCACGGATGCTTTACAATGACAGTTGAATATATTATCGTATGTCTTATATTTTTGTAAACAATTATTACATTTTTATTTAATGAAAAAAATATAAACTCTCTTATTATAAACATCTTTATCTAATTTACTTAAGCTCTCGAGACTGACAGCTATGGCATCTCATCTATATAAGCTGGTTTACAATACTCGTAGCTAAAAAAGCGTAGCTCCGATACTGTACTGAAATTTATTCCTTAAATATGAACATGATTCTGAGGTGAAAAATGCTTAAGCGCGGAGAAGCGTTACACTCGATTGCGCGATCGCTGTTTTACACGGGTTTACTCATTATATTTTTACATACCGTGCGTTTCTAAATTCAAAAATTCTTTACTCCGGCTGGCTTCTATAAAAAAAGCGCATGCTCGAGTATGCACTTTTTTTTGTTTATGTATTACTAGCGAAGTCGCTATTATACTTTAACATATTATACTTTATAACCCTCCTCGGAGCAGCATGGAAATCATTTCCGTAGATTTAGAAAAATCTATGACACAAACATATTTTGCGGAATTTGTTTTATAAAACATAAATATAAATAATACATCAGACGAAACTTACAATAAACCATGAGTGCTCGACGTTATTTATGTATATGATATTTTATATTATCTTAATAATTAAAATATCTTTCAAAGATTCCAAAATAGCCTATTATTGTCATTTAGAGCGAAATTGGTAAAGTTTTAAAGTTGAGGTACCTAAGCATCCTCGAAACGTACTTAGGAACCATACTAACTTAATCATTCCGTTAGGGTTTAGATCTCGACATTGTTCTAGTTTGAACATTCCAAGCTCTGCCCGTGGACATCGGGTAACTTTGTCTGTCAGATTACGTACCAATTGGGCATGCTACCAGCTCCAGTAAATGGTTAATAAACTGAACCTGTGCTGTAGAATATTAGTCTTACGTATGCATAATACATGAACTAAAATTAAAGTTTATATGTATAAAAATACGTATATTAAAAAAGTCTTACTTCAAAATCTTATTTTAGATATTTTATGACATTGACGCTTTGTGATAATTTACGCCACGCAACGTTATTTGAATATTTAAAATGGAAATAAAAGTATTTTTATGTTGAAATAAAACCACGCAGATATTGTATTTTTGTTTATTTTGCTAAATAGTATTCAAACATTTGGCTCGCCTAACATTCAGTCATTTTTATCGATTTTATTTTAAAATAATTATGAAAATAAACATTTTACACCTATAAGCAGGGAGCTGGAGCATACCATTTAATGGGAAGTAATCTAGTGTTGAGCTTCTCTTCGCTTCTACAGCATATGTTCAGGTCCGGAAAATAAATAATAATAACTATAATAAGTAGAGTATATTGAAACAAAAATACGATATCTACTTGCTTTTGTTTCAACATAAAACTATCGTCAATACTTTTAGTAAGTAGTACCGATGTGCAAGTATTTACCACAAGTGTGTGTATATTCATAAAAAATGTCTAGTAATCATCGTAGCGACAAGAGTTTATTAAACCGATCGATTAATTTAAATCGTATTATTAACTTAAATCGTAACTGCGCATCGCCAATTAGTGATAAATATTATTTTTTAAAGTTAAATTTTAGGCCCTGGTCATAAGAAGCTACGCACATTACACACATGAATCCCTGCTATGGTGTGTGATTGCGTTTCGATTCTCGAATTCGATCCTAAAGTTGTTTTATTTTTATATTTTTCTGCGACAGATGATGGCCAGTGGCGTTTTGCAGTTACTACGAGCTTCATCTTTTTTCAGTCGTATACTCTCTACCTACGTGTTATAGTGCCTACGTTTACTTAAACCTATAACAAATAACATATAAACACTATCTTACTAAATATAAATGCGAAAGTTTTGATGGATGTGATTATTCAATCGTGTCACAACTGCTGCACGTACTTTTATGGAACTTGCCAATGTTCTCGTGTATATATACCAGAATAACACATAATCTGAAGAAAGACTAACGTTCACACGTGGTTTTGTCTGTAGTCCACGCGGATCTAGTCGGCAACAGCTAGCAACAAACACTTTTGAAAGATCCAGTAATTTCGATACGAAGTTATAATACGAGGGGTGATTGATAAGTATACGAAACGACAAAGAAAAACTTCAATAACCTATTTAAAACAATTTTATTTTTCAACGTAATTTCCTTCTATCTCGATGCATTTAGTCCAGCGCTTCTCCAATGCCGTTACACCAGTTTGAAAAAATGTTTTAGCTAACCCCTCAAAATACTCGTCTACGACGACAATCACAAATATTCTTGAGGTTCGGGAATAAGTGGAAGTTGCACGGGGCCAGATCTGGGGAATAGGCGGGATGCGGTAACAACATCCGCAATTCAATCAAACCGCAACTCATGGAGTTTGGCAACTGCAATCCTTGACGAGTGCGTTTCCGTGGTGAAATAAAACTTATACTTTGGCTATTTAGCCAAATATGTTTATGCCGTTTCTTCCCATTTTTTTTGCAAATACTCTCCATTATCGTTTTTTCTCTTTGCAAATAATCTACTAGAATAATCCCGCGAGCATCCCAAGAAATAGTCGCAATTTATTCGCGTATTTGCTTTCTTCGGCGCAGGTTTTCCGCTCTCAGTCCACTGCTTAGATTGTTCTTTTGCTTCTGGAGTATAATGATGTATCCATGCTTCATCTACTGTCACAAAACGCCGCAAGAACTCGCCAGTATCACACTTAAGCAGCGCCAAACACTCCGACGAGTCGTCCACTCGGCGTTGCTTTTGGTTAATAGTGAGCAAACGCGGCACCCATCACGTGCAAAGTGAACATTCGCAGATGTTGGTGTAAAATGTTAAAAACGCATTCAGTGGAAATACTTACTACCTCTGCTATCTGCCGCAACTTTGAGCGCCGATTATTCAAAACGATTCCAGCTCTGTCCACCTGGGTAATTGATCTTAAACGTGGGAACGTTTAAAATCAATTACCCAGGTGTGAATTGTACTCAAAGCAGGAGCAGTATTACCTAAAACACTGTCTAGCTTGACTTTAATCTGGGTTGCTGGTCCTTTTAAAACGTAAAACTTTATCACCGCACAAATTTCGTTTCTTTCCATTGTTGAGAAAATTTACGGCAGAGGAAGTTCTAGGTCACACAAATTCTATCAGTTCGAATAAATTCAAATTTGGCGTTCTGTTTTCGAAAAGATGATAGAATATAATGTAATAAATTTTGTTTACCTGTCTTTTTCTTTAGTTCGTCATTTCGGCCAGTTACCGATCAGCCTAGTAATAGATCTATAATACACACATAGATTTAGTAACTGTCTGATATGAATATGTTCAAATATAAATGGATGCAATATAATTAATAGGATTTGATTCCAGTTAATTATTGTGTAACCAATAAGCCAATCAATACGAGTTTTTATCTGCAACAAAAGAAAACAAATAATTACCCATCAAATTAATTTTTTTTTATAGTATAGGGGACAAACGAGTACTCGGAGCCTTTCGACGACTACCGACCCCTAATGGGCCACCGGCTACTCACAAGCAACACGAAACAAGACACTATAGGTGTCACTGTAGGTAAGACTTTACGGCGGTATCAAGTGAGTGAGAAGTACCTCCCCGATCGTGCCGACCCAGTTCCGTTGCATAGGAGGATGTAGAGTCACCATGCATGGCACTACTTCCTCCGATGCAGCATGGCACTACCTCTTCCTAAAAATAAATATCTGTTATTGTTATCAATTTTCATTGAATACTGCATTATAGAGTAAAATGTATTTTTCTAAATCAACGAGTAAAAGGCATTGATTTACATAAAAACAAGATTTCGTACTGAACTGTCATTCCGAAGCATCCATGTTTGTACATAAACCAATTTTTTTGCAATGTCAAAACGCTAACCAAAACCAACCTTGTCGTTTTTACAATGCATTTTATATTTAAAAGACGTGCCAAATTTTAACATATTTACTTGAAGTGCCAGCCTTACGTGCATGTGTTTAAGTTGCTTTTGCAATGTGCATAATTAGAGAATTGGACACTTTGCATGGTTTTGAGACGCTCATCTTGATATTTCTATAAATCATTGGTTAGGGACGCTACATATTGTATATACTTTAATAGATTTACTCACGCATATGTGTAATATCTTATAAAACCAAGTCACCAAAACTGTCTGTCCGATTAACAGTAAATTTTGAGAAAATAAAACTAGACGATTTATTTTCTCAAAATTTACTGAAAGGATTTTATGCGGTTTTCACGAATAGATACAACATTCTCAAGGAAGGTTTTAGTGTATAATTTGTTAAGATAGCAAGCCAGTGCGTGTTATGTACGAGAGATGCCGGGGCAACCATCGTAACGTTCATATCGCAGTGCCAGTCGGATGTTTTATAATGTTTATTCCAGTGAGCGACGCGGGCCCAAGCTGGGGCTATCCGTTATAATTGATGGATGTACTGCGGGGACAAATTGCTGAGCGCACGCCCGGACCGTGACTCGAATCTGCGGATTTACTTTTCAATTCATATAAATTTATAGATGATTTTACCCCTGCTAGGCGACATTGATAAAATAGGAGCCTAGTGCTATATCTGCTATCTTCGATCCTATCGGGCCGGTTGTACATTTTGTATTTTTATAGTGTATATAGCCAAACGTGTAGAACGAGCCTTTGACTACCAAGGCCCTTATGGGCTAGGACGACATTTTATATTCCCATAATAATAATGACGACTTTCTGTCGCGGCGGCCATCGCTCCACCAGCCATTTCTAACGACTGTGGTTGACCATACTTACCTCTACACCACGACGCAGTCAACATCCACATTGAGATTACGCAGACTACACTACTCACAAACCGCAAGAAAATCTATAGCATAGCCGTCACTTTACCTCCTCGTCATGTCAGCGCAATCCGACTGCAACGCACTACCCCTAAGATACTACTTACTAATTCTTACATCTAATGTAAATAAATAAAATATTAACAGCACTAAACGCCACGTTTTTATTCTATTAGACAACATTTTTTTTGTAATGTGTTGGTTGTGGGCGAAAAAAATTCTATAAGTAGCCGTCTTGCGGATCTTTGAAAGGCTTCTTCACAAGATGTCTCACCACGAGGTCGGATATTTATTTGAACATTCGCCACAGAGGGCGTGCAATACTCCCTTTTATTACATACATACACATCTTCATGCCATATTACTTACGGACTCAGCAAAGAGAATATAATGTATGACACTCGATTCTCTTTGCTGATCGCGTGAGTCTAGTCCCTTCATCTCCGAGTCATATGTCAAAAACTATCGAAGATTTAATATTTATAATCTATGATCATCGTTAGAACTGGACTATCGTGGTACTGGTTCATTTGACACATACAAGAGCTAAGAACAATTTCGATAATATCTAAGATGACGGTAATTTACGGTGGTATCATATGAACGATAGAGGTGTCACTCCGGTCGTGCTAGCCCAATGCAGTATGACACTCTCTCTTATTAAAATCGTAAAAAGTAATCATATAGTAGAACTTCAATAACTCAACGATCGGAGGAATGAGTATTTACTCACGAATTATAGGCGGTGTCGATTTATCAAAGCTTTGAATTATTAAAAGTAAATATATTATTCGCCCATGAATGCAAAGGCGTGCCTAACTAATACAAATAATATCATATTCTCACCGAGTTATAGATGTGTGAGACATCAAGTTTTACAGAATTCACATATTCTTTTAATATTTCCAGAATGAGGTCCGCAAAGAGAAAGCAGAACCTTATTGATGTTAGTCATTACAATAAAACTAATTTTACGGATTTTATCGCGGTTTATTTCATTATTTATCTAGCCCGTCGTTTCAGAAGGTTTACAGCAACCATGGTCACGGGCACTTCTACGGGTACTTTTAAAAACTTGGCACATCAGGACATCTGTCATCTCAGTCCACCCGTGACCATGGTTGCTGTAACGCTTCTGAGACGTCGGGCTAGATAAATAATTAAATGAACCGCGATAAAATCCGTAAAAGTAGTTCTATTGTAAAGCAGAATCTTATTAACACATCGTCTGTTCGCAAGTTGTGTGTATGATGACTGGCCCACTACCTGTACAATGAGTTTATCATTCCAGTGATGGACTACTTTTGTCTACTGAATGATGGCTTCATACTAGTCTTATCCGCCAAAGAAACCCCACGAGCATAAAACTTTGCTGCCTGTTTGCGTATCATTGTGAAATTGCTAAAGTTATGCGCGTCATATTTCATTAGGACGACAGACGACAGCCGCAAAAACACAGGTAGTACGTCAAAATACATAAAGTTTTATTCATTCATTACATTTGCTCCGTTCATGCTGTACCCATTATTACGTTGAAAGAAGTTAATGAGTTTTTGAGTATCTATGCTTGTAATGAAAGCGGTCGGTGAAAGCATTCGTGGAACCAATAGAAACGAGGTCCAAGCCTTTAGATATCAGTGAAAAGGAGTGTCGCTTAAGGTGCCTTTTAAAAGTAAGCTAAAAATGACGCTAGCTTATTTCTTTTTATAAAAAAGATGCACTTAGTTGTATTGACAATTATAAATTATTATATGTTATCCTCATTTTTAAAAGGATATCATTACTCATCAGTTTTATAACATATAAGGACTAGGTTTGGTATTATATTCGACTAGCGCTCCGCCCGATTTCGTCTGTGAATAAATTGTCACCTTAACGAATATACACTAAAACCTTTATCGGGAATCAGTATATCCATGGACGTAAACCGCATTAAAATCCGTTCACTGTCTTTGGAAAAATCGTTTACCAGAGAAATAGCTTTTGTGGACTTTGTTGTATAAAAAAGAACCTCCTGTCTTCGGGGCTATGGAATATAATTATATTATTCTAAACAGTTAGACGTTCTCTGAAATAGAAATATGTTCTCTAGTGGACCGATAAGGCCTGATAATGATGATAGCAATGAAAGGCACTACTTTGGTATGGGATACAATGGTAAAGGATACACTACCATTCTTACCTACCCAATTAAATCTATAAAATATAAACAATAGTTGACTAATCAATAAATAATAACATTTGAAATAAAAAAAGACTATATTATAAATCAGATGAAATAAAAACTTACGTCGAGATACCGAAACCCCGGCACCCAAAAGCTTTCTCGGGTTACACCGAACACTTTCCTTCCTGAAAATCTCAAAGCAATATATTCAGCCCGCTCCTGAGACGGGGAAACGTAAAAATAATAATATTTTACTTGAAATGCTAAAAGTGAAACGTTTCGTATCATCCCGACCGACGTCTTAGAATTTATAGCCACTTAATATCCAGACAAGCCTTCGGGGCGAGGGAAGCGCCTCCACGTATGCTAGCGTAACTTTAATATTTTATGTTACTCTTGTTTTAATATATGCACAATATTACAATATTTTAATTTCTGAATATTTTTGTTGTTAACGAATATTTAAAGTTTATATAATATTACGTAAAACAACGAGTGTGCTTAAGATCATACGACCGAAGTAGTACTTCTTTGCTAATTTACTTTAGGAAACGTAAGAACAGTTGCGCCTACAGTAATACACGAAATTCCCACTCCCTTCTATCTGCTCCCCACTCCCTTCTATCCCCTTCTCTTCGTCATACTTCATACTCTTCGTAATGCCCTCGTCACGCATTCACCAGCCTACATCTCAAGTCCAGCGTGGTTAAAGAAGTTTTCAAAATAAAATATATACCATGATTTGATATTATTATGTTTTTCCATTGAATCTTAAGCCAGAGTAAAAAGCATTGCTTTGATTTTTTCGTGCCATAAGTGTTCTGAAATTATACTCCGATGGGATGGCAATTCGACGCCACCGCAAGGAAAGCGGCTGTAGGATCAGTCCTACAGCCGCTTGACTTGCTCTTTGAGGCACGGGGCTGTGGCACCGCCAACTTCCGGTTAGTGATGATGACGGACAACAGTCCGTACGTCCCGTCGTGATATTGATGATCATCATTATCAGCCCTTACACGTTCACAGCTGGACATAATTTTAATGAACGCCAAAACGACCGATCTCTTGCTACTCGTATCCATCCCGGACCGACTCTGTGGTATACGTAGAGCTTGAAGACAAAAGTCTTCTACCAACGCGTTCTAGCCGTGATGACCTACGGGGGCCGAAACATTAATTTAGGACTGTTATTACAAATTGAAAAATCTTAATATAACAGTAAACACATTTTGTATGGTCCGACTCGCGATTCAGGCCTGGAATTTCACGTCCGAACGTGCTTACCACGTACAAATACACCTTATACAAATTATTAAGAACTAGGTATAGGGAGTTTATACAACCACAAACATTGCGAGTGGAAGCGATGCACTTAGCGCATAGAAAAGTTCCCTATAACAGCTTGCCTTAAGACGGATCGTCTTGCGTGATTTTCGCCAAGGAATACAAAAACTCTTTTAAGGTTAATACTGTCGCATGAAAAAAGGTCTCGCATTATCCGGATTAGGTATCATCATAGTTTATCTTCACGCATATCACGTTTAAAGGAGGTTGTACGTACCATTGCCCGATATTCTTGCCAAAATGAAATTACGCGTGAAACGGTGAACACCCATGATTTGATATAGGCGAGTTTTTCATATTAATGGCTTGTTTTTTTTTACAATTTCT
>JAFELO010000207.1:404255-482861 GCA_017140195.1 Eumaeus atala
CGCTATTATGCGTTCTACAGCTCACATACATATAAACCAGAAGTGTGCCTAACTTCGTCTCCGTCTGGGCAAAAAAAAGGATCTTAAGTTTTTGCTTCATATATTAATATAATGATGCAATAATCATTCAACAAAAAAAAATTACCAGATACACGATTTCATATTGAAATGACACTAAAGGATCCGTGATTGTATATAAACATATTTTTAAGTTGAGTCGTTTTTAAAAGCATATAATTGACGTAGTGCCACTGAACTGTTACTACTTACGAACATTGTGCACTTTTTTTGTACGGACGGTTTGAGACCGTCCCTGTCTTTTAATTGATGAAAATAATATAAAGAATATAATAAATATGTAATAGCATAATAACGAATATGAACGTCCTAATTAAAACCTCTTAATTTAGAACTGGTCCGTAAGGTGGCGGTAGCTAACGGTCTATTGAACGTGCTCTGTTGGGTGTTTCTTTGTTCGATACAATTCGCCAGGACACAGGACAGACAACTAAGAATATTCTTACTAAAGTGGCAATGGGCTGTCACACACTCAGAAGATCAGATGGCAGATGGGCCACTAAGTTTCTGGAGTGAAGGTCGTGTTTAGGAAAACGAAGTGTCGAGCGTTCACCAGGTGGGAAGACGATCTCCGTGTAGTAGCTGGTCCGAGAAGGATGCGAGTAGCAGGAGATCGGTCGTCTTGGCGTTCATTGAAAAGGCTCGAGGGCTGAAAATGATGATGATGAATGAATATGAATTATATTGTATAGGATATTGGGAATTTAATAACAGGGTTCTAAGGCAGTGGAAACTGGACACTTCGAGCGCAGATCATCGAACTGTATCAGCCATTTAATATTCTATAGAATAATATAATTTAATATTAACCAACCACCGTACTGCTGTTCATCGAAAGGTGAAGGGCCCGATGATGAGAATGATAACAATTCCTTTTGAAGTTATACTTTAAAACCAACACCATGAAATTAGTTATAGTCAACATTTTAGTTTCCAAAAAAGTTATCAACAAAGTAAAAACAAACACACACAAACACAAACCTTTTTCGTGTGGTTGCTATTGTTTCTGTTGCATTGTAAATGTTTTGTATATTTCATCGCATGAAACTTTTTGTATTTCAATACATGAAACGTGAACACATAAACGTTTCCTTTGTTTGACTTGCCCTGTGCCTTTCAAAATCAACCAATAATAAACATATATTCCATTTATCATATTTAATTTCCGTACAATATGAATTTATCTTCACATCATAAAAAAGGGTTTAACATGACGTTGCCCAATTTTCCTTTCGAGATAAAATTGGGTTGAGCGATCGCGTGGTTTTAGACTTGATTTGTAGCCTTCCGGTATTGAAATGTATTCGATATTATTATTAATGGCCACAAACGTTATCCTTAACGAATATTTAACATCGGCTAGCCCGATTTATGGCGCATGGAATGTATTGTGTTTTTTTTAAAATACCTACCTTTTTATGTTGGCCGTGCTTTTCACTTTTTAGGGTTCTGTAGCTTAAAAGTAGAGTAAAATCATCATCAAATGTCACTGTATAATTTACCGATTTGCTTTGACACCAAGAACTTGTTTTCAAACTAATATTACAGTCGAACTTTATGATTTTGCTACCTCGACAATATTTGTTTATGTATGATGAGCTTTTCAGTCAGAAAACTTGTGAAACCCTACATTTCAGTACCTGACTTGTAGAAGAATCTAAATCCAATCATAACTTAATATAATAATAAGTTTGAAAGTGAGTTTCTTTGTTTCGTTTTTTGCCACTGAACGCCGCTGAACAGGTTTTCATGAGTTGGTATACTACATTGGTATACTATTTTTTTAC
The DNA here is from genome assembly GCA_017140195.1 of Eumaeus atala. NCBI lineage: Eukaryota > Metazoa > Arthropoda > Insecta > Lepidoptera > Lycaenidae > Eumaeus > Eumaeus atala. The sequence continues at coordinate 406,121 of JAFELO010000207.1, forward strand.
AATTTGCTATCCGACTACGATAAAAATGTGTAAATTTTTTTCTGTGACGCGAGCAACTACGCGCCACGTGATATAGATAATACCTAGAAATTTGTACATACCTTCGATATATTTTTTAATTATTTACTTTAATCATACTGGTATATAGGCATAGTGATTTCAAGCCACGATCTTTTTTCTGAATTTTAATTTTTATTTGTAATAATTATAAATATTATAATAATTTAAGGACGAAAAGTACGGATCCTCTCAGTGCGCGAGCCCAGCATACACTTGGACTGTTTCTATTATTGATTTATAGCAACACCGTACCTCCATGACAGTTTGTCGTGAACGGCTTATTGGAAACGAATTTCGGTAATGTATTTTAAATGACTATTTTTCTCTTCCAAACATTACAACTCGGCTGGTGGTTAATCATCAACTTGACTAGTAATTTTGTCAGTTCGAATATCGATGACTGATCATCTATTCGACTAGACATTTTTTCGGTCGACTACTGGTAACTGAGCGTTTAGTAGTGTTTTGCCGTGAGCGGTTTTGTTGTTTTCGATGATACTTAAAGGTTTCATCTTTTCCATCACCTTTAAATACAATCTTTTTATAATAGGGGCAAACGAGCAGTAGACCTTCGAAGCCCACATACATCCGCATTCTTGCTATGTACAATTGTTTCCAGTATAATAACTATACCACTGGGAGAACCCGTAGAAAAGTACCACGAACTTTTCTAGGGGGCCTCTCGGGCCTATTTATATTTAGTCGACTTGTTACACTATAGTTTCACCACAGCATATTACCCTGTCCCTTTCTTCCCTTCCAATGGACCACTGGAAACTCACGGCACCAATCATGAAAGCAAAACACTTTGCGACGTTATCATGTGCGCGAGAGGTATGTCGGGGACATACCTCTCGCTCACATGATGCCTCTTTTATCTTTTCACTCTGGTCCGATTTTCAGTTGTTATCCAAAATAATAATAATAATGGTTGCATATTATAAATAACGCGTACGAAGTCGCGTTAATCAAGTGGAATTAAAATAAGCCTAAAAAGCTAAAATTTACGAACTACGTGAGCCACGTCGAACGCAACTGCTTAGTTGAAGTACAATGTTTCTTTCATTTGGCTAATTCACTTTTTAATCCATAACATTTCTTTTATTATTTTAATGCCACCTTTATTTTTTTCGCTCTCATTAATATTCTCTACAATGACTGTAGAAATATTCTCTCACGATATTTATTGGGGCGTAAGTGCCCTGTTTATTTAAAAGTGGTTCTCTTTTCTTTTTACTCTTAATTAACAATTTACTTTCTGAGAGGGTGTACTGATTCAGGTCGGCTAGCGGTTGGTTGGCCATTCAACAGATGCAAAGGCGTTCGACTGTTGTCGACTGGCTTACAGTAGAGAGATTTTCGTTCACTGCTGAAAGGTTGGCCACACACAAACACCAATCTTTGAGTTCCGTAGCCAAGTGGCAAAAAACGGAGCACTTATAATTCGTCATGTCCGTCAATTTGTCATTCTGTACCTGCATATAATTTTAATAAGATTGTAAGTATTTAATGGTTGGCATTCGGAAAGTCGGTGAATTGTGGCCCACACGTCAATGCTCTCTCGATTTTTTTATTTATTGATAGTTGAGAGTTGAGAGATATTGGTTTAAGAAATGGTCCCCCCTAAGTGACAAAAACAAAGGGTAAAATTGTAAACAATTAAGAATTGTAGAATTTTACAAAAAAAATGAAACGAAAATTGGTTTGAACAAAATCGATTTTGTGGATTCCTAGTATGGTGTAATTACGATGAAAATATCTTTACTGATGGTTTTCATCATCATAATCTCATACTAAGAATCATCATCATTATCAGCCCTCACTAGTCCACCGCCTGAAATAGGCCTTTCTCAATGAACGCCAAGACGACTGACCTCCTGCTACTCCATACATCCATCCCGGATCGACAACTGCACGGAGACCGTCTTCTCGCCTGGTGAACGGTTGACCGACACTTCGTTTTCTTAAACGCGGCCTCCACTACAGAACCTTACTGGCCCAACCAGTGTGTGACTAGTCCATTACTACTTTAGCGAGCTTATTCATCGCGTGATTTCGGCTACTTTGTTCCTCTGCCTAATGACTTCGTTACGAATTCTGTCGGATAGAGAAACACCCAACATAGCACGTCCAATAGCCCGTTGAGCTATCGCAAACGTGGGGACCAGTCCTTTTTTAATTTTATTTAAGAGGCCATGTTTCGGCCCCGTAGGTCATCACGGGGAGAACGCATTGGCTGTAGACTTTCGTCTTAAAGCTCTGCGGTATAGGTGACGTGAGATTGTGAAAAAGCTTCCGGAATGCTGCTAACCCAACAGAATCCTCCGGCTTCCTTCTTGAAGTTATGTCTACCTAATTGCAATAGTTGCCCGAGGTAGACGTATTCGTCTACGACTTTGAGGATAGCACCATCGACGTTGACCTGCCTGGGGAGAACGTGTTCGTTGAACATGACCTTTGTCTTGTCCAAGTTCACCCTAAGGCCAATACGTCGGGAGGACTCATTTTGGGCTGCGCAACATTTCCTGCAAACTCTCCAACGATTCGGCCTAGAATACAACTTACTAATACAGATAATACTATGTATGTTCATAGTAGGAGTAATATATGAAAATAATACTAAGAATAAATAACACAACGGAACCCTATCTACGTGAGTCTAACTCGCTCGGTACAAACTTTGGTTTTTACTTTAACTTATTTTATATTTTTGGTATCTTGACACAACGAAGTAATTGTATTTAGATCCTTTTCCCGTTGATAAAATAATTTAGAAATGATTAATGCATACTAAAATCCTTCCAGTTTTCTAAAGTTAGGTATTTATTCTTAATTGATGTATTCGGCGGTTCCACCCGCATAAAATTTGTTCCAAAGAAAAAAATAGTAATAAGGACGAAAATATATTTTATGATATTTCAGATTGTAAATTATATAACATGTACCAAACTTTATCCAAAATGTTTACAGCAGTTTAATTATTTTATCATACAGAAACTAACAATATTAATTAATAAAGTGTATTATATATATTAAAACGAAAAAGTCTCATGTCAACGACTAAGCGCGAATAAATAAGAAACATACATAGCATATTTGCTTATATATTCAAAGTATAGAATACTTTAATGGCGGGCAGTTCAGACCGTGTTAGGTGCAGCTAATATACTAAAATATTTGAATATCGCATCGAACCATAGTTATTCCTTTGTTCAAATTTCGCCTCAACTTATATACTGAGTCAGTTCAACGCTATTCATAAAATGGTCAGTTACTGTATTTTATAGCGTGCCACAAAGGCCAAGTTTCGAGAACAGTTGTGATCACAAGTTGTAATCAAATTGCCGTCACACCGCCGTCGCTGTTGAGTTACAATACCATTTGAACAATACTTGCACAACTTGAGTTATCAGGTGCCCGTGTAAAGTTAGCCATGTTTGAGTTCCTTCCTTCATATCCGGCTTATTCTATTATCAAATAACGGCACAGCAAGACTTTTTTCTTCATCTTAATAGTAATAATATCTGTGGATTTATCATAGTCACAAGTGCTAGACAACAAAAATATTATGTTCAATATTTTTATAAATTTAAGATTTTTGTAATAAAAAGTTGGAAATACATGTAATACATATATAAGCACACACACACACACACACACACACACACACACACACACACACACACACGCACACACGTTACCAACTGAGCCTGCAGGCAGTCAATTTTGGATGAGACGATTTGAATAACTACTTCATTTACACCTGCTGCAGGTTTTCATTCATGAGAAATTTGAATAGTAGGCTGACCTAGTTGTTAAGTAATAGGTCATTATAATGTCGAAATCGTGTTGAGTTTCTAAGATTGCCAGAAATAATAAGGTAATAAGGCTTTAAGTTCCTTCTGTAGCATTGAGGTCGCTAAAGTTAAATTACTACTAAACGTCACCTATCCGAATGCTGCCCTCAACGAGCGTCGCCTGACATACAGTTGATTTGCAGTAGCAACAAGAGATATATATCTCTATTAACAAGATATATATCTCTTCTATATAGAAGAGATATATATCTTCTTAATAGCGATCAAAGCAGGATTTATTTTAGAAAATATACCAGATACTCTTGTTTCCAAAAAATGGCGAAGTGATTCTCTTGTTTCCTAAAAGTAGTAATTGTTAGAATCTGCATAAACTGATGACTAGTTAAGGTTTAGTTAAGCTATATTGCGTGCAAAGCTAATACACGATCTAACGCACAATTATTACATAGTGTAGAACAAAGAAAAAGTTTGAATATGCGCTTGTAGTTCTTCTCGCCTCACTTCAAACTCTGTGTAAAAGTATTATTTGATTTTCTGTAGGGAATGATGGAGCGCGCAATAAGTTTTGTTATTAAACATGATTTTAAGTAGTTTCCTTATTTACAAGACAATAGATAAAAATGAACATAAAGAATGTAGACCACATTAATATGTTTTTGTTGTTACCTTTGGCTGTTCTCGCTAATGATATCTCTATTACCTACGCTATAGCGTATATATTATGCCTCGCTCATATGATACCACTTTGACGTTCACTTTATGCTATGCTGTTCATATTGTTGTTGAGCTTCTGGTCGCCTACTGAAAGGAAGGAGCAAAGCGGTGAAGCACATCTGCATGATGCGCATGTCATGGGCGTCATCATGTGTGATGTAACATTTTGAGTATTTAATCAAAATCTCGTAGTAATGTTATTGCGCCATTTTTGACTGCCGACTCGAGTGTTAATTTTCACAAAAAAATAAATATATTCTAGTATAATCTTTCAAATCTTTATTAAAATTAACTAATCAAGAGCCATATAAATTTTGTACTTTAATTAAAAGTACACCAGAAAAAAACAAAAAATATTAACCTACATAGTAAACTAATTAATTTTTATGTTACAAGAATTCATTAGGTATCGCAATCAAGATCTAGGCCCTCTGATACAAAACATTAAAGTACAAATCGTCGTTGATAACATCTTTATATTAATTGAACTGTGTGTGAAGTAGAATAATGGTTTTATTCAGCAGAAAACGTTATATGCCGCTTAGTTCGCATTTCGAAGTTTCTTGTAATTTACATATATATCGCACCCGTCCGAATGACCGAGGCGTGCTCTCTGCTAATCAACTGGAGTTGATTCAATTAGCAGCTATGTAAATGAACCTCCGCCCCTGTCACCGTGAACTTACAATGTCATTCCATTGGTAAAACGTCATTATTAGCGAGTTCTTGTGTGTAGAGATACCGACGACATAGTAATAAACTTCCAGATGTCAATTGGTTTTGCTTTACCGAACTCAAGACAAACACTAGAACACCTGCACATGGGACTACTGTGCGTCATTAGTTCTTTGTGCAATCAAATGAATTGCAGTTATGACGAATAGTCTACATGATATAGACCTATATAGATCCTATATACCTACGTGGTATATTGACTATTCGTATATATTATATATATAATGGTACAAGGTCATCAACATAACGGAGCCCTCGTGTATAATGCGCATGCATTTACAATTTTGATGAAAATTTTTAGACTATACTCACGTAAAAAATAATATAGACAAATTTGCTGTTTCGGTATAAGTATAATAGAAGCTTTTTTTAGAATATTGATAATTTTAAAAGATATTTCACATTCACAGAGCGAAGAATGAAAAGTGGTTCGACGAGAAACAGAAAAGGAGCAAAAACTGAGCAACACAAAAGGAAATACTTTTCACGTGACTTTCCTCAATGATAAAATGATGTGAGTATTTTTACCATATATTTGAAATGTTTACCATATATTTTACAATTAATAAGAAATGGTAAATACAAATCTAACGTTGTCTAATACGTAACATCCGCTCAAAAAGACCGCGAACCGTATGATTTTTTGATGGTTCATGTCTGTTGCTGGAAACAGACTTTACATACATACGTTCGGCGAACTTTACACTTTTTCTCACACAGTCTGGTTAAAAGCATAAGAATAACAATACAAAATTACACCCTGTAAAACTTTGAAGAGGAATCACAGTTTGGATACGTTGTGAAAACATGTCCACATCTAAGAAATGGGATGAACCCAGGCATATTCTTTATTAAAAAATGGATGTTTTCTTCTCCTTGGAATCAAATCGAAAGCAATAGAAAAGTCTAGAATTTGTGAACATATTGAAGTTATCAAATCTAATGTAACGGGGACCTTACATTAGATTTGATAAAGCGTAAATCATTATTGGACCCCAATACACGTTTTAATTAGATGTTCATTTATTTAGAAAATTTGTTGAAAACAAAGCTCCCTCACATCATTCATAATAATTGAAATTTATTTCTTTGTTTGTTTGTGTGATGCGTCACTTGTTCTATGTGCAAGTGTTCGACAGTAATAACGGAGCCCGCATCGTATTTAATACAAGTCCTCCCCAAACTCGTATTTATGGCGCGTGTTCCAATTTCCAGCCGCGCTCCTCCTGTTTGTTATTGCGAATCTTACGCGGCGCACATTTCGGTTTCACACTTGCTGAATTATATTTATTTAGTGAATTTTCAATTCATGCAATGCTCATGTCCTGTTTGCTTCATGCCTTTGATTACTGACGAGCGTCGTTCGCTTACTCATTACCTGTAAGCGCTGACGTATGCTGCTCACCGAGCTGTAGATGACTTACGGTACAACATAAACTCCCAGTCAAATAACCCCGACTGACATGGCGAGGGTCGCCTCAGAGCCATAACTACTACCATCAGGCTGGACCTTTAGGATTCACCAAAATTGGCTCCAATTAAATATTTAGTATATTTCTGGCGAATAACTACATTTTAAGAATAAATTGATGCTAACTTCACACTTCATTCTATGGACATCAAAATATGTATGTTACTCGCCAGATAACTTTGGAAGAAGTACCTAATATATGCAATTACATGGTCGGATTAGGCAGGCATCTTACGATGGCAGTGAGAATCAGTAGCTTGGTGTGAACCTTGACACCTCGGACGAAGGCAAATGAATTGAGATTAAAGAGCAGGAAGAGGAGGCGCTTCTGCGCACGGGTAGGAGGCGAGGATAAGACACTCACTCCATTGCACTGTTCCGAAGTAGGTGGCACCATAATGTACCACGAGTTCCACGTACCGCTGGACCCCACCCAGGGCCGGCGATGACGCGTAAATGGGTGTTACCGCGTCAAAAGAAAATCCCCACGATCATGCGGCACATACAGAGCGCGGCTTGTGATGATGTGCTTTATCCTCAGAGTTTCGCAGGGTTGTCTGTTGCATGTTTCTGGGCGTCCGTTCCGGATGTTCTGGCAAAATATTGAAAAGAAGCTGTCCATGTGGTAAAGTCTGAAAAAGAAGTGTGTGCATGATTAATTACAGTAAAATTCAACGCATTAAACTAGAGCGATTTCAGATAATTAATTTAAGCCTCAACTAATAAGCTGGCCTGATAAAAAATAGATAAGAAAATATCAAAGGTTTAAGTAACCTTTAATCAAAAGGAATAAAGAAGCTTTTGAGATTATGGGATTGTATCTTCACAAAGATAAAATAAAATTTATATTTTTTGACTGAAACCTATGGAGCCTGCTTTTACATGTCTATCATTAATTAAATTAAAATATCCAGAGCAGATAATTATGTTCCAAAACTAATTAGCACATTTGTAGATTAAGCTTGATACTATCATTAGCTTATCTATTGTGTAGTGGAGCTTAAGAGCCTATGTCGATAAGCATTGTTGTGGGCCCTCTGGGAATTATATATTATTATGCCATTCATGTTGTGGAATTAAGTCAAGTAATATCATTGAAAAGTATTGGAGAGGTATGTCTATCTAGGTAGTCCGTCGGTTTTTAAATGATATATTTTTTAATCTATGATCGCCTTTGTCGTGTAACTAACGGTGCGGGTGTCGTCTGTTAAGACCGTTAGCCGTGTGGGCTCCTGGGTTGGATCCCTAGGTCGGGCAATTGTTATTAAATGTTTCTCAGATTATTCTGAGCATACATTACATTGTCCGGGATTGGAATGTGCCTGAAGTGGTCATAGGCTTGCCACCTATTACATCATGGGCCTCAGTATCTTGGGTAATCGTGAGTGTTCTAGTACGACTACACTTACGAGTTGAGTATGTACTAGCACATATACCTCTTTGGGTATAACAGGCGTGAAGGCACTTTTTTTTAATGATTAATGTAACTACCCTGTAGGGATAGTATTTATTGCTACAGAGGCAATAGAAGAGAGAACTGAAAGTGAAATTGTGGTTCAACATACAGTTTGGTGAGTATGTACTGTTCTCGGTGTTACTAGTGAAGCCGAAAGATTTCATTGCGAGAAAACATGTCCTGCTTCATTATTTCATAGTGAGTAAGCAAATCCAGCTTAAAAATTTCATGGTGAGAAAGCAAATCTGGCTTAATTATTTAATTTTGAGAAAGCAAATCGAGTTCCATGATTTCATTATGACCAAGCAAATCCAGGATCATCTCCTGATCATAGGCTTGCTACCTGTCATAGGGCAGAGGCATGGAGTCAGAAAAATTTCAAGCAAAAAGTAAAAAGCCCATTCTGCTAAAATGTATCAAGGGCTCTCCATCTCAGTAACTATAGTAGATTATGTTATTGATCTTCATATCTTGATATATAAAAATATTTTCAGACTTCTTTTGCTGGTTCAAACTGTAGAAATAATTCGAATTACGAATTGCCTTTTATGAGTAAAATAACTTCGTTGTAAATGTAAAAAAAGTCTTGAAAGATGGTATAATGTGAAATGTGTATTAATATTAAATGTAATACTACGAATTTCGTTTTTAGACACATCTCAACTTTCTGCACGCGTTCGTGAATAATTTCGTACGCCATCATTTTAATATGTTTTTATAATAGGTGTCATTGTTACATTGCAGCTGAATGGAGCTGGTTGTACTTGGGATGTTCAAGTTTATGGATTCCTTCATATTTACTGAATTATCTCATTTCTTGATTCTAGGTCACCGGTATGTATTATTTACGTATTTTTCATACGTACATTAGATAGTGTCATTAGAAGTAAAATAAGCGTAAAGTAAAACGGAATAATCATAAGTTTCATAGACATGTGTCAACTGAGCTTACGTTATGACTATTTTTGTGTGAATTTATGCTGAGTCTTTTGCCATTTGTGTCATATCATGATGCTATAAAATTTCTTATCATTATTCTTACAGAAAATGACCTAATCAAGGACGCAAGGAAGAGTGATGTGTCGATAAACCATTACATTCTTACAGTTTCAGCAAATCAAGGGAAATCATTGTCTCAAATCACTTTCAATAGTAGTCAAATAGTCATTAAAATATTATTGAAGAGACATAACATTTTATGCAGCTACCAAGATATATAAATCAACAAAATAATAGGTTGTTTATTGCAAAAAAAAATGTGAACATTGACGATAATATAATTAGACCTATTTTGTTTCTAAGTGACTTAAGAAAGTAAATTAAGTGAGGTTGGCAATTCGTCTATAGTTTTTATATATCACACCTTTCTTTAACGCGATCAAGTTCTCTTTTCTCTGGCTATAATTTAGTACTAGCGAGCTTAAAATATTAAATTGATAATATTTAGGAATTATGATATCTTCTAGTGCAAAAATATTATTTTTATAGTAGAACGCTACTTTTAGGAAGAGGTAGTGCATGACACTACCTCCTCCCATGCAACGGAATTGGGCTGGCACGACCGGGGAGGTACCTCTCCCTCAAATAATATCACCGTAAATTGAGACATCTTCAGTGCCACGTTTCGTGCGGTTTATGAGTAGCCGGTGGCCCAAGAGGGGGGGGGGGGGGGTGGGAAAGGTGGGCGACGCATCAGCATAATAATTATGTGGATGCTCATGGACGTCGGTAGTCGTAAGAAGGGTCCGGTTCCTCGTTTGCCCCCCTGTTGTGTAAAAAAAAGTATAGATGAAAAGAACCAATCAGAGCCCTTTTACGACTACCGATGCCCTTGGACAGCCCCAATATAATCCGCGTTATTGTTATACAGAAGCGTTGTCCTCCTTTCCATGTCCCCTCTAATGGGCCATATTAGCCGTATTCGAAATCCATAGTCACATCTAGCAACTCGATTAAGTGAATTAAGTTTACTTTTCCATATTCTTATGAGATTTTCAAGGTGCTTCGAAAATCTTCTAATGCTCAATATCAATATTGAAATCAATCTGTGATTAAATATTAAAGTATCCAAACCGGGCTTTCAACGTAATTACATGAATATCTTATTCCTACCCAGTTGCAACCCGCTAAGCCTGGCTCGAACAAGTATAATTAATTAAGTTGCTCGATTAATATAATGACCGCAAGTGCACTGGCCTGTACATCGTCTTCTCAAGTGGAACGTTAATTTTGCTGACATGTGTGGTGAACCGCACTAAGCTATTGTCCTTAGTGGCTCTTTGTGCCATAAATGTTGTGACGGCTTCATCAATTGGGCTCAGTGTTTTTAGTATCACGTTGTTGTCCGTCTATTAGTCAAGATCCTTTTATCAGGATCGCGTGGAATTATGAAACAACATACAGATGGAATTCTACAGTTGGTAATATCTTTAGGAGTAGAAAAAAATGATCTAGAAACTTATATTTTATTCTTAAGAGGTAGCGCACACTGCATTCAATTTGTATGCAACCGAGCTTTGCCAGCGAGCCCGCTGAATTGCCTCTCTCTCACACGACTCCGACGTGAAGTGACGATAACGGGGGCTGACTAGCCGTCGAGGTGATCTGATGATTGCTGTTACGGGCCTCCTCCTCACCAAGGGCGGCACTGGTGGCACTCGCGGTGGTTTTTGTGGGTATTCGGCACTATCATGTGCCGCGAGTCCCACACACCACTGGACCCCACCCAGGGCCAGTGAAGGCGCGTAAATGCGTTTCCCCGCATCAACAAAAAAAAAAAGGTGGGCCTGGTGGTATCGCTTAGATTGTGCTACGAAAGTGTAATCCATAGTTAGCTCCGTTATTGACATGCCTCTTCCAATTCTTCTACTCTGTCGGCGTAGTCCCCAGCTCATGGAAGATAGGTTTAGTGCACCCGATCCCTAAAAAAGGTGACCGCTCAGATCCATCCAACTACCGACCTATTGCAATAATCCCTTTGTTATCCGAAATTATGGAATCCATTATCAACTGCGAACTCTCGCGATACTTAGAAGATCATCAAATAATTGGCTACCGCCAGCACGGTTTTTTTATTTTCTTATCGCACCGATGGGCGAAGGCAGTTGCAACTAAGAAGAATACGTTAAATTGGCCTCAAAGTAGCTGGGTATGCTCAATAGGGTGAAATATTAATTAAATCCTGCCCATCGGCTGCATCTTTACAAGGAGCAGGTCCGACTGCATAAAAAGTACTACTTCCACCTCTGGGCAGGGGCCCCGCAATATCATCTCGTTTCATTTGACCCGTATACGTACGGCGACTCGAATCGTTGCCGGCCTAGGTATTTCTGGACAGCTCGATCTTTTCGTCCTACGAAGAGATGTCGGTTGACTGTCGTCTTTTAGCATATTTTCTATGGGGAGTGTTCCGAGGAATCGTTCAGCAGAATTCCATCTTCTGACGTCGCGACAGAAATCAAAACTCTGAGAAGTTCCACGCCCAAGACCTTGATGTCCGAAAATCCATAACAGTGCGGTGCGGAGAATGAGGAAACATGGTAAGATGTCTTGTGCATATTATGTCCTTTGCTTTATCTTTATAGAGATGGCTGCCGTGGCCGAAATTCGGCTAGCACGACATTATTACAATATTTCTGAACTCTGCATGATATTTCTGCAATATACCTATAATTGAATAATTAAATAATACATATATACCTACCTTATTATACAAAGAAGTAAAGTTTTCAATGCATTATTAACACAGCACATTGAAAAATATTAACTGGCAAAAATGTGTATGAAGCTGTGATTTATTACACATTTTTGCAAGCGTATTGGCAATTCATTAAATACAACTTTTCATAAATGCCGGCCAGACGGAACGCAATATACCAACTTGGTCGCGACTCATTTACGATAGTAAATTATGTAGATTTTTCAATAATTAAGCGTTACAATGAATATCCAATGGAAATTCTGCAAGAAATTCTTATTACGTATTCGATTAGCGATATAATGATAGCAAATAGAAATAGGACTTTTTTACATTTCGCGGTCGAGGCTTCAAGAGGAAAAAATTGAGGAGTAAGAGGTAGTGCATTGCAGCGGAATTGGGCTGCCACTATCGAGGTAGGTCTCGCTTACATGATACCGGTGCAGGTTACATCTACGCTGCGTCGTGACTAGCCGGTGACCCATTCAAAAATAGATACGGAATGAACGAATCGGCATAGTTATTTGTTCATGGGCGTCGACAACAGTATTGGGGCTCTCTTCGCTTCACAGCATAAGTTCAGATCCAAAAACATGTTACATGACACAAGGATCAGGATAGAACCTGTCTTACAGTCGTAATCTTCATTGCTGAAGGTCTGCCCCTCCTGGAAATCCTTCACGGAAACATTGACGAGTCGTCTCCATTCAGCTCGTTCTTCAGCTCATCTCAGAGCTGTAGACAGTGTGAGTCCCGTTATGGCTCAATATGGCGTTATAACAGGAGCAGCGGAGTCTCACTTATTTCTATCGGGTGTTGCGGTTTCTCACGGCTTGTGGGGGTTGCTGTGGCCTAAGTGTTGGGGTCTGTCCGCCTATCGACCACAATTTCACCTAGACCGTCGCCCGATGTCTGTTATAGAAGCCGAATAAGCAGCAATGGACACTTACGTCAGCATATATCAGTAAAAAATAACCTGATTATGAGGACCTCTTTAGGCTCCGGTTTCTACTGCGTTCCCATCTTTATTTTTCGGGGGTTAGAGAGGGGAAAGGTGGAAGGAGGATAACTTGTCTGCATAACCTCTACGTTAATATCAAGGAGTGTCAGTAATCACCAGGGGACAGCAGATCATTTGCCTCTCTATACGATAAAAAATGTATTACTCCATAATTGATAAGCTTTTGGCCTACCGTGAAACCGCACAATTGCAGGTTCAGGTGATGGTTGAGTGTTTATTGTAATTTTATATCAGCCTACACTAATATTATTTCTACTTCCATATCTTACGAAATATAACGTTGGATTTGATTATATCCACATAAATCATTCCGTTAAACAACTAGCTTAATGAGCATATATTAATACGAAGTACGTATAAATAGGTACACAACATCCAACGTCGGTTGTGTAATCTCGTGATGACGAAATTCACTTGGTTTTAGGTGCTTTGAAATATCTGAATCAAACGAAGTGGTTGCGGCTACACAATGAGCGGAGGTAATAATTATTTACACGGTAAAATTTAACTATTCAAATTCTACTTCCTATATGAAACATTAAGTTTATAAGCAACGAATTTCTTGTTTTTACTTATATTGGTTGATATGTTGTAGAGGAAACTTTTCTAAAAGTTACACAGAACTGTGATTAATGTTTATTCATGACACGGTTTTTCAAACTATTATCAATTTCCTTATCAATTTGCAAACATGGTCAGTTGTAGGTCAATTTAGTAGGAGCACTACTCTTTACGCAATATATGAGTATACGTGTGAGAGAGCGAGACAAATTAATTCTAAACAATAAAATATATTTTGTATATATGAACAACAATTATATTTTAATAAAAATGATAGATTTATTGAAATAGAGTGAAATTTTACATTAAATATAATTTAATGAGTATCTCTTAAAGAAACACCACACCCTTTGTTTTGATGTTACTCTTGGAAGCTAACTCAAAGCAGAGTTCTTGATTAAATAATTTAAATACTTCGTTTGCAATTATTATTTTCTCTAGTTTTTCGCACTGCTTATTCGTAAATACTAAGTACTGATGTTTACATACTTCATTTCTGAATATGTTTATTTCATCTAAACATGACAACGAAAGTGGATTTAAAGAAACAACATCGCTTTTATTCTATTGCTAAAAGTTTTTAGGAAGCTTGGAATCCTAGGAGAAATATCACTAAGCATTAATAAGTTTGATGGGTAGTTACTCAATCATGCGAACATGGTTAGACAAAATCAGTATAAAATAGTTCACGGTAAATAAGAAATTTCCTATCTTCCATTTCATTTTTTATCTGCTGTAGCACAGTATTACACAACAACATATATGAGTAATAATGATTTCACCGGAGAATTTAAATTATTAATACAGTAATAAGACGTGGTCAAGGGTTAATACTTAACACGATTATCGCGCTACGAGTTTAGAGATCGGAATTTAATCGGTTAATTTGCATGCATCTATAAAACGACAGCTATTAACCCGACGTGAAACCGCCTTATCTAGGGCAGAGTGGCCGTAAATTCACAGGAATCACCCTTTTTGTCAACTGGACGTGTATAGGTTTAGCTCGTATGATTTATACATTGCGCGACCGGTACCCCACCACAAACATGTTATTCACAAAACGATTTACGCACAAATAGGCCCTAAGGACACACAGTATAAGACCAGAATTGTACGGCATAATATAGCTCTGTTGGTCCGTACGGCATCCTTTTGTATTTTTTCAATAAATAGGAACATTACTGCGTTTTCCTATAGAAATAGCGAGATTTTTTCCCGTTTCACTTAATATAAGATTAGAAGGTAAGAACTAATACATAAGTTCCGAATTCTTAGGGAATGAAATTATTGTATTCGCGATGTAAATAGAGTCGGAGTGAATTTATTTGTTGTGTTGTGGGTATGTCATTGATAAAGTTGGAAGGGGTTTTTTTTTTGACTAAACAGCTTTTTTGGGTCCATTTGTATTGGAATTTAGAACACATTTGCCGTATTACTAAGATACCCAAACGTATAAAAATATATACCCCTATTGTATAATGATGATCATTGAATATATGCGTAGTGAGAGAGGGTTTAGGTATGAAAGAATTGTGGGACTAAGAAACTGGAAAGTTTAACAATATATAATGCGAAAGTAGGTACCGACCAAAACAAACATGTATGTGCACTGTACCAAGTGAGTGTCAGGGATATTCGAAACTAGCAGGTATGTAAGGACCGTGATAGGTTGTATTCCGTTTTCTCACTTCTCGTTCTACCTCGTTGGAGAATTGGCGTGAAGTGTTGAGATATATTGTGTTGTTGAGTCTAGTATACTATTTTTAGGGTTCTTACATAAATATGCTCGTATATTCAGTAGTAGGCACGGAACCCTCGGTTTACAAGTTCAACTGGCATTTGACCTGTTTTTTAATAATTCACTAGTATGTGGAACTGGTACTGATTTTCATCTGGGCAAACTGTGAGAATTGTTTAGGTTTTCAGAAAACCAAGGTTTAGGTTTTCTGAATAGGTTTTAAACACTCCGCTCCGATAGGTACTTAGCCTTCAAAAGAGAAACGCAAATTTTGGATAAGTCACTATTTAGAAGAGCTCAATTATTTGATTAATTCCTAAAATTAATTTATTTCAAATTTTTTATTTGGTTGTTTTGAAATCGATGTCATCTTTTTGTTTTTTAATTTAATTTTATACACTCGATGCACTTGATCTTGCGGTATTTTAATCTGTTTAATCCGTCATCATAATATTTTTTCTCGAGGAATGCAAATTTGTCCTCTTTTTTAGATTTATACATTACGGCTATGGCACATATATATTGCTTTCTGCGAGACTTCATATACATACATGCACACAAAAAAAAAATACACGCATAAATATTAACGGCGAGTACCTCTCGCACCTGGTTCATGGTTTCCCCGACGATGTAGTGATATTGTGGTAACACAGTGGTGTTAGCCAAATCGTTGGAGAGCTTGCAGGAAATGTTGCACAGCCTAAATGAATCCTCCCGACGTATTGGCCTTTGGTTGAAATCGGACAAGGCATTATTGAACGTGCTATGTTGGGTGTTTCTCTGTCCGACAGAATTCGTAACGAAATCATAAGGCAGAAATAAATTATCTGATATCACGCGACGAAGGAGTTTGCTGAAGTAACAATGGAGTGGTCACACACTCAGAAAAACCGATGGCAGATGGGCTAGTGAGGTTCTGGAGTGGAAGCCGCATTTAGGAGAACAAAGTGTTGTTCGGCCGTTCACCAGGTGGGAAGACGATCACCGTGCAGTAGCCAGTCCGGGATGGATGCGAATAGCAGGAGATCGTCTTGGCGTTCATTGAAAGAGGCCTGTGTCCAGCAGTTGACCGATAAGGGCTGACAATGATGATGATGATACACACACAGATAGTGTTGTAACGGGATGTATCAGCTATACAACTTATATTCCGGTCACAATACCTAACGTGGATGACGACAAACCTACGCGCCGGTACAGTGCGTCGTCGTACTGCGGCAACGGCGCGGGGAGGTGAACAGGGTACTGGAAGGCAGGTGTCATATTCCAACGAGGTCTACATATAATATGACCACGTGGTATATAAATTGACAAAATTACATTTGGTGACGTCCGCACACATTGTGTATGAAACAAGCATGTAGTTTATTTCATACAAAATGTGTGTAGGACGTAGGTGCTGTTTTTATGGGTCTGCGGTGCTTAATTTTTTAGGGATATAATTATGAGTAACCAATTTCTATGTAAAAAAGACAACTCACTAGAAGTATTTCCACAGTACGCGAAGGGTTCCGTACCAATGTCTACAAAAGATCGTCAAAACACATCTGTTGTATGAGAGCTGCCTCAATTGATTAATTTATTCTATTTTTTAGTATGTGTTACTATAGCGGCAAAAGACATTCATAATCTGTGAACAGTTCAACCCCCTAGCCCTTACTGTTTATGAGATAAAACCTGATCACAGTTAGATCGACATATGGACTGAAGGACAGTTCATTCTTAGTTATAGACATCTGGTGTATTTTCTGCACCTTGGAAATAAGCTAAAATTATCCCAATCCATAAAAGTAGAGATAAATCCGATATACGAGGGGTGATTGGTAAGTATCCGAAAATTTTTAATAATCTATTTGAAACAATTTTATTTTTCTACGAAGCTTCCTTCTGCCCCGATGCATTTAGTCCACCGCAATTCATGGAGTTTGGCGACTGCAACCCTTGAAGAGTGCACAGGTGCGTTGTCGTGGCTGAATAAAACTTTCCTTTTGGCTAAATGAGGCCGTTTCTTTCGGATTTCTTCACTAAACTTTTGCAGCAAGTTTGCATAATACCCACCATTTACTGTTTTTCCTCATTGAAATAATCCACTGAAATAAACCCCCGAGCGTCGCAATAAACAGTAGCTACCATTTTGCCGGCCGACAAAACCGTTTTTGCTTTCTTCGGCGCAGGTTTTCCGCTCTCAGTCCACTGCTTGGATTGTTCTCTTGTTTCAGGAGTCTAATGTATAGTGATGTATATATGTTACATGTACTGTCACATAACGTCGCAAAAACTCGTTAGTACCACGCTTAAACAGCGCCAGACACTCCGACGAATCCCCCAATCGAAATTGCTTTTTAGAAGCAGTGAGCAAACGCGGCACCTATCGCGTGAAAAGCTTTTCATTTTCAAATGTTGGTGTAGAATGTTAAAAATGCGTTCAGAGGAGACACTTACTATCTCTGCTATCCGCAACTTTAAACGTAGATCATTCAAAACGATTTTTTGAATCCTTTTGGCCATATCCGGATTCCATGTCGTGACTTCATTTGAACGGCCAGACCTGTTGGCGTCTTGGAAGCTCCCTATCTCTCTCACACGTTTTAAATCGGTGTGAATTGTACTCAATGCAGGGGTAGTATTACCTAAAACACTGTCTAGCTTGACTTTAATCTGGGTTGCTATTTTTCTCTGTGTACTCAAGTCTGTGGTATTTATATAAACTTCGCTAAGGCGTTCAATCGAGTTTCTCAAAATACATTGTTGAGAAAACTATCCGCATATGGTTATCCGCATAGCCAACGGTTCTTTGCTGGCCGCGGCTATACAACCTTTTCATTAACGATATAACCACATGTCTTAAATGTATAAAATTTTTCACTTTGCTGGTGATATGAAATTGATTAAAATATTCATATGATCATCCGTACTCGATACCACATAAATGGCGTCACCCTAAAAGAAATGAGTGCGGTCACTTTCCGCATCCCACGCTGAGTACTAAGGCGCCAAAGGTTGGTGCAGTAAACTATTAGCTATAGCTGCAGCTAATGGTTTCCTGCACCAACCTTTTGCGGAAACAAAATTGCAGATTTTATCTAGATATATAGAGGCTTTATCTAGATTATCAGAACCTATAAAATTTTAAGTGATTAGGTGGATATTTTTAACACAAAGTTACCTAATTTTAAGGGTAATGTGTTAAAATTGGTGAGTGATAGAATTAATTTATGACAAGTAACAAAACGGCTAATAAAACTTATGAATGATATCAGAAGTTTTTGAGGTTTATAGGATTAGATTAATTTAACTATACCAAATTACAACTCATATCCTTTATAATCTTAGAATTAATTCGCAAATACAATAAATGGCCATGTTGTAATACCTTAAAGAATTGCGCATTTTGTATCCAATAGCTGTGTTTCTTCAATATTTCATTGCGTCTTGTTTATAATATATATATATTTAATGTCGTCGTATCTGTTCGGGAGGTGTATATAACACACGCCAGAAGCTTTTAGAGATTTTTTGATATGCTAATAATAACATTGAAAAAATCATAAAATTTTGAAATAGAGAAACTGATATTGCTAAATATTTTAGCAATATTCTGGCCACTGACATTACAAAATACGTATTAAAGAACAAGTAAAAAAAAATCCTCATTGTCCTTTACGGTTTCGTAGTCAAATGCCAAAAACGGAATCACTATACTTTCGTCGTGTTCGTCTGTCCGTCCGTATGTAACAGGCATACTTGCAAATTATGGGTATTGTAAGTTTGAAATCATACTTTGTACCTTTGGGTAAATAAAAATTAAGTGGAATATATTTGAATGGAATATAATTCACATTTAAGTGTCTCAATTTAGTTTACAATTTGACGTCATAAATTTACATTTTGGTCCCAATTTTTCCGACATGGGGACGATACGATTCCGACTCACACTTGGCCACTTTTATTTTGTATCCGTCTAAATGTGAAAGTACCTATGTTTGTTATTATTTCACGTAAAAACTATTCATTAGACAGTTTTGATTGAAATCTGATTTTTTAACATGTAATTTAAATTATCTGTTAGTCCAGATTTTTTAAAATGTACTAGGGGGGCGAACGAGAAATCAGAGCCTTTTTACGATTACCGACACCCATGAACATCCACATAATTACTATGCCGATGCGTTTCCAATCTGTATCTATCGTAAGAATTATCTTTAATCGCAAAAAAGAAGAAGGATTTCCCATGGTAAAAATTTTACGCGAGTGAAACCGCGAGAAAATGACTAAAACAAGCAGAGTTCATTAAAGTCTAAAATGTCTGGCGAACCCTGTGTCTGACACGCGACAATTAAAATGGTAGCTCAAATTCAGTTAGCAATTGGTAATCGATTGAAATGTTGTTAATAGAATGAATGCTGATAGCATGAGTGTTTTGTTATAGTTATAAAATATTGTATGTATTTTTGCTTATAATTGGGATGGTGCTTACTTATTTTTCACAAGCAGTGCCCCGCGGTTTCACATACTTAGGTGATCTGCTTGCAACGGTGGTAGAGTGGTGGTACATAGCTTATAGCCTATCCAAACACGAAAAAAAAAGTTCTTGAGATCAACGTGTTCAACTAAAGAAACAAAACCCTTCAGCTATATATTACTGGTGTATATGAAGGGGAAATCAGATGCATACAAAATACATAATATCACGTTCCTTTTATGTTGATAACATCACAGATACCCGGTACATGATATCAGGGATTGTAAACCATTGCGATATGGCGTATATCAAGGATCAGCCACTAGGATCGGCCCACGGTATCACCTGCGTAACTCTGGTACTATTTAATCGAAGCGTCACGGTGTATAGCCTAAAGTCTCCTTCCGATAAATGGACTATTCAACACAAATATATTTTTTCTTTTCGTAGAGTTGTTCCGGAGATTAGCGCTGTCAAACAAACATACAAACACTTCAGATTCATATTATTAGTGTAGGTATCGGAAAGTGCCTAAAATCGCAAAATTGTATGAGTTACACAGATTAAACGCAAAAAATCTGTCAATCGATAATCATAATTTTTGGGTGGTTGAATTCGTTTTGTTTGGACCCAGAATAGCAGAATAACATATTTTGCAGTATTTTAGAAAAAAATCCATGAAATTGCATCCCTAACGTACGAAACGCAGTGGAGATTTGTTTTAAAGTTGGGTCAGTCACTACTCCGTGGAACTTTAGGGTAGCCATAATGATTACTTAATTTTATCCTAATTACATGTAAAATCAATACTTAAAAAGTTGTAGCATGAGCGGGGAGGAACCTCTACTTACACGCCTTCGTCGCGTTTTGAAAAAATTCGTAACCGGAAGATGGAAACTCCCTAACCGAAGTTAGTGTGTTTTCATTCGCCCACTGGAGAGGTAATAAGTTCCATCATAACTTTTATGGTGCGGAAACCTTTACAATAGCAAAAGTGTTACAATCTTTAAACTTAACAAAGGCGTTTAAGCAATGCAATAAAGACCCAAGCTGAGCTAACAACTTGTAAATAACTGGAGAGTGGCCCGGTGAAACACACGAAACCAACTCAGAAACAACAACTTGTATTTTAAACTCAACATAATAACTTTCACTTCGTTTCAATCCTTCGGTTAGCCGCGAATCGACTGTTTTCAATGCTTGTATCTCACTGGTGAGCGAAGCTAAATATTTTCATTTCAGATTATAGTTTGTTCAGTCAATAAATATGTATTATTGTCATTAAATCACGTAGGTTGTTTACCTGAGCGCACTAATCTCACTTATGACGAATTCTTGTTGATAGTTAGTCCGTGATAACCCTGAAGGGTTTGTTGATTTGGACGTGCTAACCTCAGGAGTTAATGCTCCAATTTTCAAAATTACTTTACTGAAAGAATAATGCTGTCTGTATACCATCACGCTATGACAAATGTCATTAGGATTACTTGAATGTGATGAACTAGCAACACCCCACGGTTTTAATAATTAAATAAAAACATATACATATTTCTGTTTATTTTCAAACATTAGTAAATTTACAATAACGGCCTTTTATACAAATTTTTAACCCTCATTTCACCTCCTTCGTTATAAAAATTTCATAAACACTGGTTATACATGTGTTATTCATGTTTAAATAGTGATTAATCACTAGTGTATGATGATCTAGTAAGAGGTAGTGGCCATGCTGTGTCGTAGCCGAATTGGGCTGGCTCAATCAGGGCAGTGCCTCTCGCTCAGTCTGTCATATTTTGTGCGGTTTGCGAGTAACTCATGGCCCATTAAAGGGGAAGGGAAAAGAAGGGCAACGCATCTGAATGCTATGAATAATTAGGTAATTCGGTCTATGGGCGCAGTAGTTAAAATGCACAAATGGTTCGTTTGCCCTCTCTATATTATAAAAAATAGAAACAGATATCAAGCCATTTATTATTACAGAGGTATCTGCTTTTTTATAATGAGCTATTAAAATTGAACATAATACTTCAATACAAAGTTTTGTGCCTTTGCATTATCACCACCATCATCATTATCAGCCCTTATCGGTCCACTGCTGGACATAGGCGCCTTTCAAGGAACGCCAAGACGGCCGATCTCCTGCTACTCTATTTTCCTAAATTTGGCCTCCACTCCAGGACCTAGTGGCCCATCTGCCATCAGATCTTCTCAGTGTGGGACCAGCCCAATGCCACTTCAGTCAGTTTATCCTTCGCGTGATATCGGAAACTTTAGTTTTGCGGTAGTTTAGCGGGCTATTGAACGTGCTACGTTGGGTGTTTCTTTGTCCGATCGAATTCGTAACGACTTCATAAGAAAACTAAAGTTTCCGATATCACGCTTTTGCGTGCTTGTAACTTATTGTATGAACATATTATTTTTAGAGTACAAGGGTGCAAACGAGCTATCGGAGTCTTTTTACAACTACCGACACCGGCCGTGCCAGCGTCATTGCGCTGCAATGCATCAGGCTGGCAACACGCACTACCTCTTACTAACGTATTAAATAATCTGCGCTTATCAGATATTTGTAACTCATTTGTTTATTATTCTCATAAGTCTTCGCTCCATGTGTTTGCAGACTTTACTTTATCCGCTTGGAAATTGATTTTTAAATGTAGATTGTTGTTTTTGGGATTTGTAAATCAAATACATTTGACTACAATATTCGCTGTTCAAATCATTGTTGTACGGGAAACGCTCTACCGAAGAAAAGTTCAGGGCGAAAGCACATTGCGTCGTTACAATTTTTGTTTTACAATTGTTTATTTTTATTTAGGATTCCATAAATATGTAGTATCTTTAGAGGATAATCACATTCTTATAAACGTTAATAAGTTTAATTTGAATAGTGTTTTGTACAGCATAGACAAACGATTCCCACTTAATTTACTTCGTATAATAATATATTTTAAAATTATATATGTATATAATATAAATTATTTAATATATAATGGGAGGATGAGTAGATTGTACCTCTGTAGAGATGGCGTCGTTCCTTAGGGTACAGGCCAGCCGTCTAGGGCACTGCTAATCTATAGTTCCGGAGCACCTCACCAACGGCGCCTCTGACAGCATTCGCACCGGTTTTAGAGGGTATTCATGACCATAACGTGCCGCAAGCCGCACACACCACTAGATCTCACACGGAGCCGATGATGGTTATTACGTAATATGTATATATACTGCGAAATATCACTCACTGATTAAACAAGAAATATCATAAACTATGACACACATAAACTTGAAATTTGGAAAAGGAAGATAAGTTCTTTTAGGCTACCGTTAAGAATAAATTTTACGAAACGTTAACGGCGCGTTTTGGGACTGGACGCGGATGAAACCGCGTGTCGCTGCTGGTATTTTTAAGCTTGGGGATTGTACTTAATTTCAGCGATAAAAAGATGCTAAACGTTATTTCTTACACGTAGTTTATGTGTGAGAAATCTTTATATACATTATATTTCGTAAAATGTAATAAAACAGAAACGTTTTATCCATGTAAAAAAAAAAAACGCTTTGTAGCAATTTTATTCAATAACACAATATTCAATGCAGTGAAGAAAATAATGTCCGGGCGTTTTATCTATTTTTTCTCCGAGCTCCTTCGTTGTCGCTGACAAGAACCTTTGATGATTGACCCTCGATAATGTTCCTTACTCAATGTTTATATTTTATCTTTCTTTGTACTAACAAATTACCACTGTCATTTAAAAAATTTAAAGATTTAGAAAGTTATGGCTATTAAATATATTTTTGTTAAAATCTATACAAATTATAATTTCAATGCTTATACTGAATATAAAAATGTTTGCCAAAAAGAGTAAGCTATACACGCCTTAAGGTGTAGCATGACGCGCGTGTTCCCTTGCACCTGTCGTAACGTATCGTAGTGTACAGTATACCAATGACCTGGATTATACAACGACTCGACCCTTTTTTGCTAGCGTGGTGTAACGCATCTATGCGTCTTCACTATACACACATACACTCGCGCACACCGGAATCAGGTGTAGTACCTCCCCGATCGTGTAGGAAGAGTTCCGTTGCATAGGAGGATGTAGTGTCATGTACTATGCATGGCACTGCCTCCTCCCATGCAGCAATGCAGCATGGCCCTACCTAAGATTTGGTACATAAGACTAGGACGTCGTTTCATAATAGCCGGAGTAACCTCTTTTGTGATGCAGGTCAGTATTCCATGTGACCAGACCATCAATAGTATGTCCAGTTCCTGCTTAATACAGGGCCCACCCACCAAAAAGGCTTAAGAAAAAACCACAGAATTAGAATTTTAGTACGTATTGGCATGCTCGCCGGTTTCAACATACCAGGTTTAAGCATTCAGAGGGAAAAAAGAGGCTATAGCTAGGCAGCGGAAGGGTAAATGTCAGAAATGATTATTCATTAATTACGTGGTGTAACACACAGACACATCTTGCCCCTACGGTAATATACGAAACGTCCATTGGCCTCGTTTTTGTAACGCTCTCGTCATACATTTATCAGCTTACTCTCCAAAGAAATTGTACTTCAACAAATGTCAATGGATGTTTATCCGTAATTACAACTTTAAGAATTTGTTAGCGAGTTACCTTTAAGTTGGTTTATATACTTTAACAAGGTTTCAATTCGATGAGAGTAATTAGGTTACTTCCACAATATTTCTAAAATCTTCACATAATGAGAGTTATAACAATACAATCTTGCAAGAGTTCTTCGGATTTTCCAACAGCCCTTGTAACTTTGTATTGTTTGATCTTGTTAATATTACCTTGAATTTAAACCAAGTGTTCTTAATTATGTACAACAAAGCTTTAAGACTCTTTGTACATTTGCCTAATCGTGGATTATATACAAAAACTTCACCGTGTGAATATAAATGTGAAATAATATTTTATATTGATTTTTTAAAGTTTACTTCTATACATGACTGCTTTTCTAATATTAAACTATAGTATAACTCAAGTTTAGAAATAAATTACATTTATCTTCAAAGCTATAAAATTACTACAAATGTTGGTTTCGAAAAAAATCATACTTCAAATGCGACATTATAAAGACTAGACAGACATCAGCACTCTAGAGTCTAGAATTAACCGCGATGTTCTGTAGATAGGTAAAAAGGAATATCATCATCGTGATGAGCCCCCCACGCTGCTGCCCTTTTCCCTTGCTTGTCCCTGATTTCTTCCATTTGTCTGCTGCGATCTTCACAAAAGATATACAAGGAGGCGAGGTGAAGTCTATGCACACGTCGTTATTTGCAAGCACTTTGTCTACTGGATTGTTACCCAATAGACTAGACTCTGAACGAAAGCTCTTTGTCCTGCGCAACATTATCGACGTGGCTAAGGCCCAGAGGTCTTGATGATCTTTCGCAATCTTTGTTTAAATATATCTGCTTTATTTGCCCTGTCTTAAGTGATATTTTACGAATAACATTTATTATCATGAATCTCCTGGTTAATCCTCAAAGCATGTTTAAATAAATTATAATCAATACGGAATGTATTTTCCTATGTGTTAAGTAATTATCTGAATACGTCTTATTATAATTCTGAATTTCCTCGTTACTCTACAAAGCGACTTCAAATTTATTGTGATTAAGAAATATTTTCCTTTACTTTGCATTACGAAATATCATGTTTTACCATTTTCATACCTTACATATTAGGTCCTTACATATGAAATTGGCACTTTTCGTACTGGCCACTTTGATCACGAATTTCTCCTCTTTGGTAGGGAATTAAAAATTCAAATTAGTACGGCTTTTTTTTCTTACGTATTTGTGCTTCGATGACCGTCATTCGTTTGTTCCTTTCTGTTTACCTCATCTTACAAAATGGAATACTTGAAACATCGCATTATTTACGAGTACGAGTTCCACCGTGGCACAAGTGCAGGTGTTTCCGCAGGGAAACGACTCGAAAGGTGAATGATGTGTATGGCGGTCGTGTTGCAAAGGAATGCACAGTTTTGGTTCCAACGTTTTCGTTCTGGAAATTTCGACCTGCAGAACAAGTCCCGTGGACGGCCGGAGGCCCAAGTTGATAACAAAGATTTGTAGGCTATTGTGGAAGCAGACCCATCGCAAACCACGTCCGAGTTAACTGCAGACTGCGATGTTAGTGATAAAACGGTTTTAATTCACTTGAAGCAAATTGGGAATATTAAAAAGCTGGATAGGTACCTTTGGAATTGACTGAAGTAAACCAGCAAACGCACGTCGACTGCTGCGTTACATTACTAAACCGGCACAATAATGAAGGTTTTTAAACAAAATTTTTTAAAAACTTATGGATGAAAAATGGATTCTTTACGATAATCGGAAGCTCTCAGCGCAATGGATGGATCCCGGCCAGCCAGCCGGATCCTGCTCCAAGCTAAAATTAACCCAAAAAAAGTTATTTGTATATTTGTATGCGTTTGGTGGATTAGTACCGATATTGTTTATTACAGTTTTCTCGAATCTGACCAGACTATCAGGGCTGATATTTAATCTCTATTGCCAGCAATTGCAAACCATGATGCAAAAGCTCGCAGCTAAACAACCTAGGCTGCTCAATCGATCCACGCCACTGCTGCTTCACGACAACGCTGGACCACACACTGCGCATCAGAATGCTGCCAAATTAGAAGAGCTTCAATTGAAAAGTCTAAGATAACCTCCGTGCTCCCTTGACCTTGCTCCAACAGATTACCATTCTTTTCGAAATGTGGATAATTTCTTGCAAGGGTATCGACAGCAATTGTAAACCATGATGGAAAAGCTAGCGGCTAAACAGCCTAGTCTGATCAATCGCTCCATGACACTGCTGCTTCTCGACAACGCTAGACCATACACTGCGCAACAGGTGACTACCAAATTAGAAGAGCCTTCAATTGGAAATTCTAAGACTTCTTCCGTACACTCCGGACCTTCCTCCAACAGATTAATATTTTTTTCGAAATTTGGAAAACTTCTTGCAGGGAAAAAAATTAACTCCGGCCAAAGTTCAAATCGTCTTCAAATATTTTATTGATTCTCGTCCGACTGGTTCTTTTTAGTACAGGGATCAATGAACTACCCATGAGATGGCAAAATTGCATAGAAACCAATGGTTCATACTTTGATTAATTAAATATAGTATATTAAAAAATATTCGAGTTTTTGTTCCTCCCGTACAAAACACCAATTTCATATGTAACGACCTAATAGCTTCTTAAATGCATAGAAGTAATGAGTGGAGGCAGAGCTAGGAATACCCTCACCCTCAATCCTAGCCCAGGGTGACTTTCCTATTTTAAGAAGACGCCCCATAGGAAGTGGACGTCCACTATGTCAGAGACACGATGCTGTGACAAGGAACATGATTGACTTTAGTATGAAGGACCTAAAGCATATATTTAGGGATATCTCCGTGATCAACAGGTTTAAAACCGGAAGTGATCACCGATTGGTTAGAGGCTCTCTGAATATAGGCTTTAGAAGCGAGCGTGTTCGTGTAGTACAGTCGACACTCCGACCAAACTTCCGACTAAGCATGGCAGGTTCCGAAAAATTCCAACAGGAATTAATAAAGCGGTTTGATGCCCTAGATATGTTGCAAACTACAATGGAAATTGACGAGGTCATGATTGCATGCGGGGCGTAGGTAGGAGTAATTATACGAGCAGGAAAGCTAAACTTTCAGAGGAGACGCTTGGACTTATGAGGGAACACAGAGCACACGAAGAAGTTACGTCTGCGGATGTCAAGTTTCTTTCAAAGTGAATCCACAAACTAATACGCCGAGACCTTCGCAGCTCAAATATGAAAGGGGATACCGAAGCGAGCGAGAAGCTTGGAAGAAGTGATCTGACAAAAGTTAGGACTGATTCTTGGTTTACCGTTTTTTCTAATTCAGGATCTTATTAATTATCTGAGATCGAAGCTTTCTATAGCAAGTTGTTTACGTCCCTCACACCGATAACCTAAACAACCTAAACAATGCAAGCCTAATACAACATTGGTCAGGCGATCTGCCGGGCGTCAGCTTGAGTGAGACCAGTCTCGCACATGTGCAGCTTAAAGGGCGAAAAGCTCAGGGGAGGGACGGAATTACAGTCGAGCTTCTTTGAGAAATAGGTGAACCTGTATTAAGTGAGTTAAATGACATTTTTAATTTCGTCCTTCAGCGGGGCGTACATCCCAAGGCATGGCTTGGAAATGACGTTGTTTTGTTTTTAAGCAGGGTGACAAATCACTTCTTTGAAAATGAGAGACTAATTTCACTTCTCGGCCATATTTACAAGTTACTCTCAAGAGTCTTGACGAATAGTCTCACCACAAAGCCTGGCGAATTCCAGCCACCGGATCAGGCTGGGTTCCGCAGAGGATTTAGCACCATGGACTAGATTTTCACCATAAGGCAAATTGTCCAAAAGACACATGATTAAAATCTGCCGTCGTGCCTTGCCTTTGTGGACTACGTGAAAGCTTTTGACTCTGTCGACACCAGGTCGATTGGCAATACGTCAAAGTACTGAGAGCATTGTATGACGCTGCTTTTGTGTCTGTTCTGATTGCGGGAAGTCAAACAAGGTCAATCCAATTGAATCGAGGAGTGCCGGTCCAGGATGGATGCGTTTAGCAGGAGCTCGGTCGTTTTGGCGTTCTTTGAGAGAGGCCTATACCCAGCAGTGGACCGATAAGGGCTGAAAATGATGAAAGATGGTGAAAGAAGGCTTTTTTATTTTACTTGTGTTTTATAAGGTATTACATAGAAGCAAAAAAACGAATTATTGTACGATCTGTATTTGAAATACGAAATTTATATGTATTCATGCACATATCTATGAACCCATCTTACTAACACAAACATATACCAATGCCCACTATAGCACTTAAACGAATACAATATAATATGAATATTGTTGGATTCAGAGCCACAAAGTGCTTAATACGTTTTCATATAATTGAATATTAGCCAAATAACCTACAAAGTTTTACAATTATAACGATCAGGACTTAAGGCTGACAAGTGCTATGATTATTTGTTTTTTAATATTCATTAAAATTTCATATTATTTTTATTTAATTGTCATTTCATTTTTTAGCAGATAGATTATAGTAGGATCTTTTATTGTCGTCTCTGCGTATAAAAGACTATATGTATTTGAGGTGTTTATGAAATTGGCATTTATCTCTACACTTATAAAGTCGTTGTGTGGTGAAACTAAGAGGCCTTTAGATAGACAGCTTAAAGCGCTCTCGTATTACAAGGGGTGCTCGATAGCTAAGTATCCGTCGGACGGCTCGATGGAATTTAATAATTGTTGCTCACTCCGATATGATTTATAAAATCAGAAGAATTATAAATAAGAAGGCCAAGCTCCGTTGTATATGTCATGCAATAATAATAGCTGGTGTAAGGTTACAACAGATATACAATGTGAATGTGGAAGGATGTAGGTACCGAGAAAGACCATGACTGAGATACCAGTTTATGATCAGATTGATCGGGGACTGTCCGAAGAAGATGTTGTCTTCGAAACCAGCGTGCTTGTACGAAGATAATAACAGAATAAGACTCGATTCTGTAGAGGCACAAAAGAGTTTGTCGCGAGATGCAATAACAGGGGTTCCGTGACCACTAAAGGGGTTTGAGTATACTATGACTCCCTGCTAGTTGGTTCACTCGCGACTAGCACATGAGCGGGTCGGTCGTTTGGGGATGAGGGGGGAAATACCCCTCGTATTTGTCTAGATCCGAAAGTAAAGTTCGCGACTATCGGAGCCACCATACATTTGGTTGCGTGTCATGGATGAACTCAAAAATAGTGTACCGATTATTACGAAAATTGGTATATTTTACGATTATGATTATATATATTTTTATTTTTCTTTAAAATTATTTTTTAAATTTATTTTAGTTCGTGGCGTGGTAACGAAACAATGCACGCCATTGTTTCGATTTTGCCAGCCTATTCATCTTTACTTAATCAGCTAAGAAATGACCAATGCGCCTCTTATAGGCTGCATGTCCTGAAGTCATCTCTAAAAATACGAGACATGATTCTAGGAGCTATCTTCATTTCCAGAGATAAAAATCTTTTGCTGTCAGACAGGATTTCTTCGAATTCTATGCCGTACTGCTTTGTCCACCTTTTTCGTACGAACACAACGCGGACAGCCAGATCTTTATCAGTCACAAACAGAGGAAGTCTCATTGAAGCTGTTAATAGCTCGAGCCGAGTACACAAACAATTTCCGAATACGGAGTTTCGGCAAGGCCGAAAAGTTCAGCCTATTTTTGGCCGAAACTGAACCTGCAGCCGAAATAAGGTTCTGAAAACCTAAACTGATGCTTCGGTCGGATTCTAATAAGAGTCTTATGGTGACATTAGACTCATTAGACCACACACATAATAAAAATGGAGGATATATTTGCACAAAACTTATCAATAAAAAAACGTTTCACTTTACAATTCTTTTTTCAGAAGCTTAAACATTTGAAAACAAATAATACATAATTTGAAATTCTGTCTATGTACATATACTCAATTGCAATTTAAGTTTATATGTCAAGCCATAATGCTTTTCCGTTAAATTTGATTAATTCATACAATAGAATATTGTTTAATCGTGTTAAACATTTAGTTTAATCGCGAAGTGCACAGTGAATTCACCTTTTGGGTAAACGCCCGACCGATTATTCAAAGCAATAAAGATTTACGTAAATGTTTATAGGATTTTATTGATTTGCAATAACGCGGCTGCACAGGCTGACCGCATAGCTAAAAGCTAAATAAATGGTATTGAAATAAATTCCGCCTGCGAGCACGCGGTTAACTCCGGTAATTCTATTGCTACCGTTCGCTCACCGATTAATTCTGTGTAAAATACAACTCAAAGGAGTGAAACTATTCGTAAAGTACGTGTAGCACAGGAGAGGTATTTAGTGGAAACAAATTTTTTTTTGTATGTTAGGAACGTACGAATATAACTTTTGGTAATATCGTAGGTGTTTGGAGCGAATTCAGCAGCGGCAGAAAGACAACCTTACGGCTTGCCGCAGTGTACTCACTAGGTTCACTGTGGTAGAACAAGGAAGAGAGGGCTAAAAGTATCCAGATCACTTTAGTGAGGGTTTCTTTCGTCCAGTCCTTCTAAGCTAACGTAATTAAAAAAAAATGGATTCTCTTTGTATGTCTTGTTCCACTTGGAATTTCGACTTGCAAGTTTTTTTTTTAATTTCGAGCCTGCCGGAACTCCCGAGCCGCATGAAACCTGTCAGCGTAATCCGCGGCCAGGTTGTGGTATTGCACTTTCAGCCAAATTATAGCTTGTGCGGACGTTATTAAGCCGCGAAACGTATTGAAAACGAATGAAACAATAATTGAATGTTAAGATGCGAGTGAACTCTTATTTATGCCTTCATAAAATGATGATATCCATTATATAACTACTGATAATAATATTCTAATGGTACAGGTAATATAGGTAGAATATCTGATTTAATAAATTAAATTATAACAAAAAATCCAAGTGACTAAAAAAAAAAAAACGCTAACAATGCATTGACAAATTGAAAATAAACTAAATTTAACATTTGATCCATCAAAGTAATGTTGGAGAATTATTTAAATATGGCAGAGACGGACAAACCTACCTTTATCGTGGCATTTTGATAGATCCTAACATGTTCAATTTATTGATGTCTTAAGTTTACACGAATGTTACTCATTATAATAAAACGATTTTTACGGATTCTATGAATAATTTAACTAGCCCGACATTTCAGAAGCTCTACAGCAATCATGGTCACGGGTGGACTGAGGTGAGAGATGTCCTCATGTTAAAAAATTTTAAAAGTACCCGAAGAATGATAATTTTAATTGTTCCGATTAACGTGTTAAATAATTAAATAAACTGCGTCTATCGCGGTTTATTTAATTATCCGTAAAATTAGTCTTATTGTAATGATCAATCTAGTTAATTTTCAACTTTACAATGGTGACACCATTGCAATTGAATTGTAATGGTGACACCGTTGCAATTGAATTGTAATGGTGACACCGTTGCAATTGAATTGTAATGGCAGAATTTCTTAAAAATAGGCAGTGGTCGGTAGAACAACGCATCTCTATTACAGTCATAATAAGGTAATCGTTGAAAGGCTCCGATTTCTGGTTTGTCCTTCCATACCATACAAATATATATTAGATGCCATATGACGCCCGTCTGCCTTGAAGTAGTGCATAATATTAGAAACCCCAAACATACGCCAAGTAAACATTATTGTGTTTTAATTTGATTATACAGGGATTGAAGCACTAGTCATCTCGGAAATGTTAGTACGTTCGTCTAGTTCCTATCCCCTAAACAAATTTACTTAAACTAATACTAGTCAATAATCACGACTTATAGAGTGGCTTTGTGTCAATTTATAAAACACCAGCAAACTCTTCGAAGTAGATAGCTAACATTATAGAAACAGGTTTAGTAAGAGGAGCCAAGGTACATTACAGTAGAATTGGGCGCAAGTGATAGTGATGCTGTCGCGCTCGTGTGGTTTGCGAGTAACCGGTGGCCCAAGAGGGAGGGGGTGAAGTGGAAAGGAGTGCAATGGATCTGCATGCAATTATGCGAATGTATATGAGAGTCGACAGGTGTCAGAAGGATACGATTGGTCTTGTCACCCTATACTATATGAAAAGAAAAACTTTTCATCTACGAATTTTGAAAATCGTTTGTTTGTTGCTCGTTTGCCTCTATATTAAAAAAAATGTAGCCCATAATGTTAGCGATCTATTTCTAAGAGCTTGCTGATGTATTTAAAAGATGTCTAGTTAAAAAAATCTAGGCGTCACATTGTATACGAAAATGCTACCTCTATTCGTAAGGTATTCTTTTAATAGCTTCAAAATATTCATTATTATAGTGTTAAAACTTACATACAATAGCGGCTTTGATTTTTATATTAGATTACAGAGTACCTATGTATAAAGACCTATTGTGTGTGTACTATTAGTATTGCCATGTAATTGTGTTATTCATATCGTTGTTTTATTGTAACCAATATAGATTTTTAAAGTTAGTAATTCTTGTATTAAATAATTCCAATGAACTAAACTGGCTGTTGAAGCTATTTTGTCGTCAACTTAAGATGAAGTTTTCATAGTATACGTGTACGTAGGCTGCACTTAGATTTGAGGCGCGTGTCTGGTGCGAGTGAAGGGGGTACAATCTGAGGGCTTGCCATCTCTGATTGACTCTTGTTTGTGCAAGTTCCGCATGATACAGAAGCAGATCGAAGTATATACAGAAACAAATCAGGTCCCGAGGTGAGCGAATTTGAGATCATTATTAGCAGACCGATGGCTCGTTTACCCCACTAATACCCGCAAGATTGTTATGTAGACGTATTAATCTCCTCTCTTACAATGGGGCACCGAAACTCACACACCGCTCGATACGCGACAACGTAGCTGTCGCTTAGCAGCGATACCAGGTGAACGAGAGGTTCCAGCCGCATTAAGCGGGAACTACTTATTACAAGTTGTTTGAAAGAGGTAAAAAAAATAATAATTTGCTGATGGCGTATAGAAGTGATTCCCAAAAGCTTCCATATTTGCCCAGGGAGCGACAATGACTAGCAGGTCCGTAGAAACTAAACACAATTTTGTCATAGTTTAAAAGTAATAGAAAAGAAAAAACGAATTTCAGCTACGGCCAACAACAACAACAACATAACAGGAAAGTTGTTAATATAAATTGAAAATTCCCAATAGCAGTTTTTCTTTTGTCGGACCCTGCTCAAAACCGGGACCTCACGCCAGTGATAGAACATGTTTACCGCAAGTCCAGGGCATGTTAGCAGAATTGTCCTTCCGTTGAAAGATCCTAGACACCCCACCACGGTGGCCGAAGGCTCTCGCAGTGGTTTTAGTAGGTAGCAGTACACTCTGTGCTGAGTCCAACATACCCTTCCGGTCCAACCGGTTGGACGATGCATAAACCATTTTCCCTGCGTTTAAAAAAAGGGCATGTTAGTATATACTTACCATTCTTTTTTAGTATAGGGTAAAACGAGTAAGCGGAGCCTTTTTACGACTAGCAAAACAAGAGTTGAAAGCCGGACGTGTAGAAGTCCAATCTTCAACACAATATTGTCTTAAGTATTTAATTCTGTAAAAATAATAATTATTATGAAGCATATACTCGTATATTCACAATATATTGACGAGCGATTGGTGCTGTGGTAATGTAAGCGGGTACGTCGAGTGCGTTACGCCAGAAGTCGCAAGTTCGAATCCCATCTATGTCACGGATGTTTATTTATGTATTATATGTATCTCTATAATAAAAATTTTAAATATATAAAAATGTATTTACATTGCCTGTTATCTACCTCTCGCTTACTTGATACCGGCGTAAAATTATAGCGTCGCTGTCGCGTTTCGTGCGGTGAGTGACCGGAGACCCATTTATGGGGGGAGGGATGTTAAGAGGGCAACGCATCTGCGTTACAGTCAAGTGAATGTCCAGGGGCGTCGGTGGTCATCAAGAAACTCGTTTGCCTCTTATGCTACTGTTAAAAGCAAAAGCTATCGGCATCTCTCCGAACATCTACCAGACTCTCTTAAGTGAGTCTCTAACGGGATGGAGCTGTACTGCTTCTTTTCAGA
Organism: Eumaeus atala; assembly: GCA_017140195.1. NCBI lineage: Eukaryota > Metazoa > Arthropoda > Insecta > Lepidoptera > Lycaenidae > Eumaeus > Eumaeus atala. Next base: position 440,551 of record JAFELO010000207.1, read on the forward strand.
AGTTACAACGCGTCTGGAATATCAATGGGTGGAACCAGAGTACGTTATTTCACAGATACTAACAGGGCACGGGTGCTTTAGAGGCAGTCTGCACAGGATGGCGTAATGTGATCTGCCATCGTGTCCTTGCTGTCATGAAGCTGAAACCAGATACCAAGTACCGTGGGAATGTGACTTGTACAAAAACGAGCGAAACATCATGTGGAACGGCATCGAGCGGAAGACAGTGGGCACAGTCTATCACCAAGATTTGGTCGCAACCGAACACCGTTTTAGGCAATTGAAGACATTTGCGCATACATGGCACGCGAAGAGGAACGATAGGTAACGACATAGATGTATCGAGATTATCAAGACTTACGAGGCCGATGAAATAACGAGAGGACACTTCAATTATGTGTAGGGAGTCCAGAATAGCACCAAGTATACCAAGAGGTGGGTAGGAGCATGGGTGGAGGTGGGTAAGTGCCTCCTTATGCTATAAATAAATGAATAGAATATGTATAAAGTAAAAGTACCTTCACGCCTATTATCCCCGAAAAGTTAGGTGGAAATGTGCTAGTTGTAAATCCAGTAGATATACTAGAACACCCACGATTAGCCAAGGTACTGAGGCCCATGATGTTATAGGTGGCAAGCCCGGCAATAGTTGCCCGACCTGGGGATCGAGCCCACGACCCCACGCAGAGGAGATAATATATATATTACCTATGTTATATCAATGCTGTGAACATAATATGAACAGAAGATACATATCTTTGCGTGGTCGAGTCGATGCCACAGCCCTTGCCAATATACGATTCCAGACTCACTACGGTAGTTGTCATGAGTTGTAGCGCCGATAAATAAGGTTTCACGGCGATAAATGCGAAATTTGTTGCGCTCTTAACTTAGAATTCGACGTGGTTTAATATTAAAAATAAAGAGTACATTTTAGCAGCTCAGTCATGTTGTAGCAAAATGGCTCCGGTACGTTCATGTGAAACTTCTTAATAGACGGTCTTACTTATTTCGTTTTTTGTATCACGAAAATGCGGTACGGCATTGTGGAGGGTGTAGATGACATGACACTAGTTCTTGGCAGGAAGGAGCCAGCCTTAAATGTTGTATACCGTTCCCTTGTCCGTTGAATTTTCACTTATAATATGTGGAAACATTTCAATTTATAACATAGGGGTACAAGAGCCCAATCAGATACATTTGGTGACCACTGACACCTGTTAACGACCGTGAGTTGCTCTCCTTCATCCCATTTCCCGTTCCATTCCCGCAATGGGCCAGAAGCTGCTCGCAAACTGCACGAAACGGCACAGCATAAAAAAGAATTTCAAAAAATGATGTAGGGTAATTAGTGGATTACTTAAATCACAAATGTTACTAAAACGAGTATTACAATTTTGGGCAACTTGCGTATCTGTAATATTGATGTTTATTACTCAATAATGTCCAAAACAATTGGATATTTTCGCTTTATTTTCAAAAAGTAATGTATATAGTAAGAGGTAGTGACATGCTGCAGTGTAGCGGAACTGGGCCGGCACCACCGGGGAGGTACCTCACGCACATATAATGCCGCCGTAAAGCGACATCTTCAGTGTTGCTTTTCGTATAGTTTGTCAGTAGTCGGTAGCCCGTTGGGGGAGGGGAAGGAGGGCAACGCATCAACATAGTAATTATGTGGATTTTGCCCCCATTCTATATTTAAAAAAATCTGATAAAACACTTAAGTGGACATAAAATTGGAGGTTCGTCTTCTTCCGGAGATATCAGATAAATCCAGCATGACTTGATGAAAAAGGGACCATGGGAAGGGACATTCCTTTTTTACTCAAAAGGTATATTTATACGTCGGTCGGATGAACCTTTTGAGTAAAAAAGAATGTAATAGAAAAAACTAAATTAAAATCATTCTCAGTTTTACGAGATTTTGACTAAACATATATGAGTAAAGAAAATATATGAAAGAATGCATGCTACAAAATTTGAGTGTTGCCTACGTTTTCCCCAAGATCCTATCGTGCGAAAATGACTTGGTCAACGCGATTACCTCAAGGTGTAACATTTTGTAATCAAAATTAAATTCAAAATAAAAAAGACAATTGGCGATCCTGCTGTAACTCTAGGAGCTGTACAACCTCGGTGACGGCTAAAGGAAATATATGGAGAAACACATGTGTGTATATAATAAGCCTTCGATTCCTATAATATTACACCTTCAGGAAAAGAATCACCACCCAGTTGAAAGTACTCAGATAATAGGCGCAAAAGTACAGATGAATTAATAACCTCCTCGTTTTTTAAGTCGGTTAAAATTTTCATTTGGTTTTTGCAAAATGTTATGTAATACTGTAAAAAGTACCACAAAAATATAAGTAAAACGACACCGAGATGGGTCTGCCGGAATAAATTAAACCTTGTTATCTCTCGATGGTCAATCTTGATTTAGAAGTGAAACGAGAGAAAAAAAATATATTGTTTTTTTTTATTTAAAGGTACATTACAATGTAGATTTCACCAAGCTCTTGAAAAGACTTTCGTATAATATGTATATCTCTCGTATTTTCCTCGTAACAGGAGTTTATTGTGTAATTTCGGTAGGGAGAACAAAACTTTATCGATACATTTACAGTTGTTTTACAATCCAATAGTACCATGAGTTGTCTCTAATTTTTTTAAAAGCATTAACGTATAAGATCCCTCTCCATCATAACGTTAAATTCTAGAGTAATTACGAATTTGCTACCTCAATGTTACTGTTACAAATTTCACAAATAAAACGCTAAGCTCATTTTATTTTATTGTATTTTATTTATTTAGACTCTCTACTTATTTACCAGCTAAGTAGGACCTCATCGTTCAAAAGCACAGCATGCGAACATACTGAGAAGATCGTTTTATCTTGACCTAACCAAATGGAAATATTACTTTGAAGTTTATAATAAGTAAAAATTGTAGTTGATTTGGTTAATTATCATAATATGTTACAAATATGAAACGTTGATACTGAGACTTGGTCCTACTTATTCGCAACAATTTGTTGTACTTTTTTTTAAATTTATTAACTCTAATTTCGAATATGTTCAATGTATCACTTATTTGGTCCGTATGTATATTATTGAGTCTGTATATTCTGGGTACAGCAGAATTAGGGCCTAAAGCTGTCTTACGAAATGGAAGAGTACATGGAGTTTTATGTTTATTGACGAAGGCGATAGTGGGTGATGGACGGAAACCGTTTAAAATAATGAATGTATTTAAAGATACGAAAAACAACAATCATTCAAATTCAAAAGACGGTCCATCAAATCGCTCGTACTATCCAAGTTCAATTATATGGATGCCGTAATGGGCCCAAGGCTATTAAAACGAACCAAAAAGTCCATACAGCGGATTCAAAACGCTTGCTACTGCTTTCATGTACCATGGCGAGGTCACGTAACTCCACTCCTGAGCCAAGCGTCCATACTAAAAATGGAAACGTTGTTATTTGCCATAGTGAAATATGGCGTTCCTGTATATCTGGCTAGAAAACTGGAGTGGACGAGAGATGTCAACCCCACGCACTGCACCCGAGCATCTCAGTACGCGTTGAGTTTGCCAAAAGAACGAACAGCCGCATTTCGTGGTAGTTTCAAGTACGCCGCAACAAAGTGTTAGTTTGGAACGACCTGCTACCAACCTTACGGAAGTTACATAACAAACAAAAGTTTAGGAAGCAGATTAAAAAATATCTTACGAGTGCACAACTCGATGTAATTAACAACATATGCGTGACTAACGTATAATACGCAAACTCTCGAGGTCCCGATTTATATAATAATAATAATATCATAAACAATAATAATATGGAAGTATGTGTTTATAAACATTATCTTTTATTCACTTATATTTATGTTTGTTTTATTACTAAGTCATGTCGTCACTGCCAAGATCGGAAGAAATAATGGCGGTCCTGAAGATCAGTATCAGGACTTGTCAAGTTCTGGCTATAACTGAGGTCCCACAATTTTGAAGAACAAGAGAAACACACACTTCACACTTCCTTATATTTAAATGTCTCGGACTCAGTGTGTTTTTTACAAATAAAGTTTCTTTTTATTTATTTTAGGGAGAAGAATTAAGGTCTTCTATTTGATATAAGAAATTTGGTATAAGAGTTATATATCCACTTTATGGCTGTGACAATTTCATCAAACGGCACTAAATGAACATGAAATGAAATTCGATGACCCATCACCAAACAAATCTATATTCTCGTACTAATAACAAGCGCAAAAAAAGAGTAGTTCTAACTGGCCTACGCTGATTCTCTCCGTGCGCAGGCACTCGGACTCGATATATGTATAGGGTAGCTGCATTTTACGTTAAGCATGACAATTACACACAATTTTTACCAAAATTGTGTGTAATTGTCATGTTCTTTGGAGACATGACAAACACGAAGAAGAATTATATATTGTAATGACAGAATAAATGTCGACAGAATAAACGAAAATTACCTTAGCCCACCACTAAATAAAGGCAGAGAGTGGCACTCATTACAAGAGCGAACAAAGAGTAGTTTCACCTGATACTCAACTATAAAGCGATGCTCAGGTCGCAAAGCTAAGAATCCGATTTCATTTGCAGGGTTCCACCAGGGATTGGATGATGACACAATTTCTTACCAAAATTGTTACAGTATAGGAGACGTGACAAATACATACAAAATAACTATATTTATCTACAGAATATACACTTGTATAGTTTGTTGATAGAATAAACGATTAATACCTTTAAACTTACCACTAGAGAAAACCATGACGTTGCATTAATTACAAGAGCGAATAAAGAGTACTTTCACCTCATACCGGTCTACAATGCGATGCTCGGAGCGACATTTCACGACTTACAATGCGATGCTCGGAGCGAAAACTCACGACCGATCTAATTTGCAATGCAGCACCATTAATTGAGCATTACTTACTGGACGGTACACGCCCGGCCGCTTGTGACTTATAAAAATCTATTTAAGGTATAGTTACGTTCATGAATATACGAGACTTATAGTTATTGTTGGTTGTTTGTTGAAATGTGATATAATATTGCCAAAGGAGTTAAGCTCGGTCAAACGTATTTCATTCTGAAAATTATGCAATATTAGATTATAAATTACAAAGTCCGTTAATACATATCACATAATGTCTTCAAGAGAATGTAATGCAGACAGACCGCAAGGGCAAGATTTCCACTTTAGAAGGTTAATTCTTTGCTTGGGAAGACTAAGTATTTTTTATTGCCGGGACGAGTACCTTTATGGCTTTGTGTAATAGAAGAAGCGATTGTTTTGGATTTATGTTACGAAGACGAAGTTGTCTCATCTACGAAAGAAGACGAGCCGCCGCATAGAGACTGTTCGAGAATGGACGTCTTTAGCAGTAGGTCGGCTATCTGTCATATTCTATTAAAGATCTGGCCTACGTCCAGGATTTAACCCATGGCATGGGCGACCGCAACATTTGTGATACGGAGTCATGAAAGAACGACATAAACCCTTGTTTTTGAAAAATGGTAATAGCAATAAAATTTACTCCACGAACTTGCGTAGAGTGAAACTTTATTGCTATTACCATTCTACTTAATAAAAAGTTTCTAGTCGTGCCATATTGCATTCTATCCGAATTATCACCGGGGATGTATCTCTAGCTCAAACTAGATACTGCCGAACTAAAGTGACACGTTTGTTTAGTGCTGCGGTTTGTGAGAAGCGGGTAGCCCATTGAAGGATATAATTATGCGGATGCCTATTGAAGATGGTTGTAGTCAAATTGATCCAAATGCTTCTTTGACCTCCTACAATATAAAAACGTGTTGTCCTCCTTCCCGCTGTCCCTTGAATAGTTCACGGGAAATTCATAAGCCACACACACAAAGCTTTGTGGCATCCTTCAAACGTTGAAGCCAGTTGTATAGAAGCTATAGAATAATAGCAATGTGCATATTTAGAGAGTATTGGCTTTATTGCTATTGTCTATTGTTGTAATTGCGTACGCCTTGCACAACCGGTACGCATCTGTTATACATATGATTATACCTTAATAATTTCTTAAGCACAAAATTACACAAAGATAAATGTTACTAACAAACATTTTCGTTATCCTACGTATGTATAAGAAAATTGAGTTGCCTTCGATTTCCCTAAGATCCCATCATCATGTCATTGGTTACAATGTTACTAACTCCATACACTTTCATACAAAACATGAATCTTCAAAATTGGATCATCCTGTTAATAGGGTTGACTTTAAACGTTCCGAACGATAGACGAATTGATAACATCCTTCTTTGTGAAGTCGATTAAAAATCATACACATAAAATACAAACGAGTAAAATGAAACTTTACTCGGATTTTTATCGGAACATCAGAATATGTATGAAAGTATAATGACATTATGTGTAAATCTGCATCCTTTGTGAAATACGATGCAGTTTTACACAGATCTCCATATTTTAAGAAAATTTGTATCAAATAATATACTGACTGCATGCGGAACTGTGGACGCAACTCGTTTAATATAATGGAATCGGAAACGACAATCGAGCGATCCCAGTCGATACAATATCGTATATCTTGTTTACAAAGGGCAGCACTGCCAGCTGCAAAATTATACGTGAATAACAAATCCGCTTTGTTCATCCGTTACCTTTTATATGGCTAATAGAGATTTGTAGCATTAAACAATATCTATGCACATTATGAAACAAAGTCCCCAATAGCCGTCTGTACGTGTTCGATTTCTTTGAAATATATTGAACAGATGTTTACCATGTTTTACTGATAGATAGAGCGATTTTCGTGGAAGGCTTAGGAAAATTTGTTAAGATAACACACCGCTCTCTCTTATTCACCGGCGAAGCCGGAATGGGTTGCTTGTATTTAAATATGGAAATGTCGAGTCACATAATGTGTCTTTTTTATACAACAGGGGGCAAACGAGCCCATCGACATCAGAATTATTACTATCCGTAGCCCTACTTCCGCCTCCAATGGGCCACCGGCTACTCACAAACCGCATGAAATGCGACGAAGATGCCACTTTACGGCGGTATTATGTGAGCGAGATGTACCTCCACGGTTTGAAGCTTGGGTGAAGCCACTTGAAGTTATTACCTGCATATTTGCAGGTAATAACTTGCATTATACCTGCAGCTAAAACCTTTTAGCTGTCTGGCGAAGCGGGTTTGATTCAGATTCTAGTATTTCTACGTAATGTAAATCTAGTTCGCGATGTGTAGTAATTACACGGCAGCCACGGGAAATAAGTTTTCCAAGGATATGAGAAAAAGCGACGAATGACTTGGATGAGTCGATTGTACCCTCTACGTGTTCCGCTGTACATTAACGAGCTCAGGAAACGTTTAAAGGAAATATGTTAAGGTCAGTTAATGATAGCAATTACGAATTTATTAAGAGGTAGTGCCATGCTGCATTGTAGATGAATTGGACCGGCACGATAAGAGAGGTACCTGTCGCTCTCATGACACCGCGGTAAAGTGACAGTCGCGTTTCGTGCGGTTTTTGAGTATCTGGAGGCTCAACGGAGGGGAGGAGATAAGTAGGACAACACATCTGCATAGCAATTATGCGGTTATGTTGATGGGCATTGGAAGTTTCAGAAGGCTGCTCGTTTGTCCTCCTAATATATACAAAAATCTAAAAAGAAATTTATACTTACGTGTAACTATTCTTTTACTCATAATTCCATAGGATGACATTCCGCTGTTTCAGAAAGAATTCAGGAAGAGTAGAATTGGTTAGAGGAAGTCTCATTTGAGTTTTACGGAAGAAATTGATGCTTGTATGTTTGTCTGTTCGCTTACACTAATCTCCGGTACTAATGGACGGATTTGAGTGGAAATTTTTTGTTGCCCAGCTAGTATGCCTGTTCAACATATAGAATGTTATTTGTTTTGAGAACTGGGACATCTGATATAGAAGCTTCGGGTGAAGAAACTTTCTATTTTTTGTTCAAAATCAGAAAACTACGCGAACGAAATCGCTGGTACCAGCTTGTAATCAATAAACGTTGCCAGTTTCACTAATAAACCCGTAGCAATGTTAATTAAATATTTGTTTAACATGCTTTTTGCATCATCCCTAAATTACATTTCACATACCTAATCTTACTGTAAGACAGCAGGAGGCATACAGATAAAGCAGTTTTAACTTATGCTACATTGTAATCTTTAATGAACACAACTAAATACTTTCCATAAATTTCCTCCGTGAATTATCCTAGAACGCTGAAGTTGATTTTAAAACTCATGGCGCTCCCCGTCTGCTACAGCAAACTATTTTATAAATACATACTTGTTCGTTACCGCATTTATCTCAGCTGAACACTCCGGTCTACTTTGACGCGACCACAAAAAGTACGAACATGGGAACGTAGAACTTAAGATCTTATAAAATAGGACACCTCCGGGGTTTCTCATATTATTGGGGGCAAACAAGCATTCGGAGACTGTTACGTCACGACTTCCAACGTCATTCTCATGCAGATATGTACATCTACGCGATGTGTACATCTGCATGGCATCTGCGTGTGATATGATCGTGCAGATGTAGACATCTCCGGTGGCCGTCGCTTTACGGCGGTGTCACGTGGGCTAGAGTTACCTCCTCGGTCATAGCAGCTCTATTCGGCTGTCATGCAGCGTACTCCTCTACTTTACCACGTTTATTTAATTATAATAATGTAAATGTACTTAAAAATATTTTCTTAAGCAAAAAAATAGCCTACATCCGGATGTGGACGGCGCTCGGCTGATGATAATAAAGGTGGCGATGATGATGATAATGGTGAAGTGAAACGAAAAACTATTGTTTTATGGTATAGGGACAGACGAGAACTGGTGTATTTCGACGAAAAAATATGTCACATAACCAACATTAATGCGGTAATTCGAATGTCTATGGGCGTCACAGTCTTCGGAATTCTCCAATTACTCGTTTGCCCTCTCTATTAAAAATATATTTGCTGCAAATGAGTGAAACATAGACCGATAATTATCGATAAGAACTTAAAACACACATTTCTTTCTTATGTTTTTATTTTATTAAATTTTTTCTACAGTGTCTCATAACAACATGGCCAAAATATAAACGTCAACGTTCTGGAGGTATACGCAAAACTGCATTTGATTTAGATTCTGTCTTGGGATCTAATTAGACTAACGCTAGTTGCGCGGTTTCATCTGGGACGTTCCCGTTTTATGTATGCCGTATGCCAATTACGCCAGCTTCCTTCCATAGATCGGGGAAGGAACATTCGATTTCAATTTTCCCTACGGTGGGTGAGCGAGCGGGAAACATGTTGAGTTAAGTTACTTAGTTCCATATCCTGCAGTTGTAGACCAATGGCAAGATGCTTGGTATCTATTTCTCTTCGCTCTAGTAATTATGATATATAAAACACATAGAACTTCAAGGTAGAACGCACTAAAAAAATATATTAAATATTGTTTTTGTCTGTTATGTTTGAATTTAAAATTTAAAATGATATTTTGAGAAATAAGGCTGTAGACACATCAATTATATGAGCTACGGTGACGCGTATTGCGCGGTACCTGTCAACCTTATTGTACACTGTACAAGAAATGAATTGAAATATAAGAATTATTAATAGGTACATAAGTTTACGTGGATTTTGCTTAGTTATAATTGTTTCAATAGAAAACCAAATCCGACGATTATCACAAGCCATCATCAAGCCAAGCAACAAAATTGATGCTTGCGCTTCGAAAATGTAGTAGTGTCCCAAATGAACAAGTGAACAAATATGCAAGTACGAAGACAGCTAAACACATCCGCCTTTGCGCAGTATTTGCAATCGGGTAATTTTTACTAACCCGATATTTGTGTAGTTTATGAGGCTTCATTATTCCAAAACCTTTTTACGCTGTCTTGAGATATTCTATAAAGTTAATTGAAGTAAATCTATCAAGTGTCACAGTTTATGTTGTTGCCGTGGATCTTCTATTTTTCCATTATCCGGTCAGATTCAAGGGAAATGGTGCTTTTATTTGCTGAATAGCGAATGTGGAGCACTTAGTCCCGGTTGCTTAAAGAATAATGTGGACAGTCTCAAGCAGATTAAGACTCCAAAAGCATTGGATTATGTGTATTGCCTAATGCTTGTAAGATTAGCGTGGCCTTAAAGACTCCATTAAGTTGGGTGCGCAGAGATTTATTCATTGCTTTTAAAATAACTCAAAACCAAAGCAATTAGATATATTCCTAGACTCTCTTATTTATTTATGTAATACAATTCTTTTTTTTATGGAAGCTTAACGCGAATGTTCCTCACATCATCATCCTCAATTAACCATTAGTTGTTACTCACTACAATAAAATTTCTTTTACGGACTTTATCGCAGTTTATTTAATTATTTCACTAGTTCGACGATTCAGAAGCTTTTCTGTAATGCATGATCACAAGTCGTAAACAGTCCGTCCACATTGTTGTGTTAGTCATGGTTGTGTAAAGCTTCTGAAACGTCGTCAGGCTACTTAAATAAATATTAAATCCGTGAAAGTAGTTTTATTGTATTACATACTTTTATTATCAAAGTATTATGAAATAAAATACAACCTAAATTTCTTCCTTAATATACCTTCTACTTCTTCTTCATACTAGCCTTTTCCCATTTGTATGTCAGATCGGGTTTCAGCTACTTAATCTAGGGGGACGCAGGTAGCATAACCAGAGTAAGAGGTATACACAGGTAGTGTACAGGCAATTTGTCTTTTTTTGCCGACTGTACAAAGCAAAGGCAAGTTCATTAATATTTATTATAGAAAATATTATTTCGAATTGTCTATTTACTAGGAGGCAGTGCCATGCTGAGTTGCAGCTGAACTAGGCTGGCATCATTGGGAAGGTACGTCTTGTTCACATGATCGTACCACGAAGGGGATGTTACCGTGATTCGTTGCGGTTTGTGACTTTCTGGTGGTCCATTGTAAGGGAGGGGAGACGGAGGATATACATATATACGCTTGCATAACTATTATGCGGATGTCTATGTGCGTATATTTTAATATAGGCTTTAGCCTTCAACTGTTCCTTTTTATATTAAACTAAACTACCCAATAGAGATAAAATCTTAAAATTATCAAATAACAATGACATAGGTCTTTTTTAATACATTGTATTGTCACTTCTAATTTTAAATTAGAATATAATGCAGACTCTTAAGTTTTGCCATCAATTCGTTATATATAAGGGATGTAGAGTTAAGTTTATAATTTTTTTTTCAGTAGATGTTAGGCTGACTTAATCTTATATAAAGATAAAAAAATGACAGATCATTTACTAGCACAAACTTGTAACGCCGCGTAGCTGCTACTAGTAAGCGTACACTGCGTTGCACTGGACAGTATAGCTACGCTAACGTAGCGGCGCATGTTGTTGCGGCGAAATCATACTATTTTTCCTAGTGCCCTCTAAGTAGTTTTCAATTCAAAAATCTCAATACCCGTCAGCATATCTAGCATGTCAATGAGGTTGCATGAGGTTGGCTTGTTGAAGGAGGAGACTCGTCGTTTCCCAGTAGGAAGCTGGCGAGCGGGTGAGCGGCCTCCCCCCGCATACGACGAACGGGGGGAGGGGGGGGGGAGAGAAAAAGAGATAGACGATTGACTTAGCCGGTTGCTTTGCCTTCGTGTGCGTTATTGCTCATGTTATGCTCAACAAATAAAAATAAGTTTTTTTAAAAACCGCGTGTAGAATAATAAAACAGATAGCTGTTTTAAGTATTTATGAAAAAGGTATCTTATCTTAAGGGTATTTTGTTTAAAATTTAGCCACTAAACATAAAAGTTTTGTTTGAAAATTTTAATAAAATGAAATCATGGTAATATTAAGATAGGATAATAAATTCATACATATTTCTTATTTAAGAGCTCATGCTTAAAATCTTAATAGTCGTTCTTCAAACACCATTTAATATGATAAGGTTTGGTTTATGAAATATGAGAGATAATGTATATTTTGAAACCATCGGGGGTTAATTTTGAAACAGCAGCAGATGTTGCCCGTGGGAGGGGTTTGAAGGAGGACAATGTCACAATATAGTAACGATTTCTCATTGTCTCCTCTATGACATTATGACATCGCAACCGGATTAGGCCGGCGCCACCTGGTAGGTATTGGGAGGTATTTCTCGCACACATGACACCACTGCAAAGTTAAAGTAATGCTGTCACGTACCGCGCGGTCCCTGAGTCTCAGGTGGCCCATTTTAGAGGAAGCCGGAAGGAGTCAACACGTCTGCGTAGTTTCTATGAGTTTATTATATAAGTGGATTTTTGTATTTGTAGCATCCACATTTTCATTGCAAACTCAATCTTACGCATATGCTTTTAAATTGTTTTCACAAAAGTGTATGTGGGAGGGAACACAATGTGTCTTGTATGTGTGTGTGTGTGCGTAAAAAATATTTATGTAGATGTGCGTCACGTATCGTTTTATTATAATGTACAGCGTAGTATTTATTTTACAGTTAGTTGCTAATAATCTGTTTTGTGGAAATGTTGGTTTAAGAAATAACTCCGCTCAATTCTCGAACGTATGTTTTAGTACATACCGGTGACTCTAGTCATCATGACAAGCAGCCGCATACATAGTCACCAACATGCGCTGGTGACCCTGGCATGATGTACAGTGTATTATTTTAAATTGTGTAAATAAATTGTAAAAGTAAAAGGTTTTATTGTAATGAGTAAAATTTGCGTAAACTTAACACATATTTTATACAGATTGTATTCAGACTTCTATTTCATAATACAGCTATGTTAGTCAGCACCGATATGTGACTGGAGTTGACTCGTTTTGACTATACTGCAGTAAAAGGTGCGAAAGAGACCTATGTAAGGTAGAGCGTTACGCTTGTCGGTATCTTCAGCGTTACGTTACGTTACACACGATTTCACACAATTTTCTCATACTGTGACCTTAAATCGATTTTCAAGGAATGCTCTAAAGAAAATTCACTTATTCTCTCATGTGTAAATTGTATCAGACAAGCTTGCATTGCGGTAAATAAAACATCGGGAAACTTCGCGACGATGTTTTTCCTCTCCGCAGTGCAAGTGCTACTAAGTCAAATACACAAGAAAACTTAAAACGCCAACCGCTTCAAATTTTACGACACGAAAAGCGAAGTCAATTGTTATTGCGCAAATTAAAGCGTTCGTAGTGGACAAAATAAAATAAAATAAATGGAATCTCCGCCGCACGCACTTCATGCGATAACTAAGAAAGTCGTCAAATTAATTAATTCAAACTCGACATTTCTTGATCTCGCGCATTTGACATCACGTTCATTATGACTTAGTTGACGTCAGCCAAACAGAGACTTTACTGATCGACAAGTGGTTAGAATCGCGGCTTGCGGCGTACTTTGAACGCGCTGACGAAGCGCGTTCAAAGTACGCCGCAGAAAGAAAGGACGATTTATAATCGTAATTGTATTTTTTAGTTTCGGTTAGCGTTTGAATCTTATTTCTAGTACACGTGAGCTACCCGGGTACGTTTTCTGCATGTTTAAAATTTGGCTTGTATCAGTAAAGTTTATCAATGTGCAACGATTAGTAATGTGTAATGAGTAAGCTGGTAGTAATGTGAAATAATGTTAGCCACCCTATCCAAGATTCCACTAGGACCCCACATTAAATTAGATGAATGTATAAATTAGCTTATTATAACGTATAGACTATTTGACTTCGATCCATCAACGATAAGTTGTGAACGGAGCCATGTTTAAAACCGCGGTATGTCGTAAATCCGTCGATCACACGCTTAAAGCTAGGAGTTTTATTTGATTCAGCGTAATTCGAGTTTACATTTTATTTCACACTTAGCAGACCGACGGGCGCAACTGGTTATGCAGCGGGTACCTATAAATTATATAAACAATAAAAGCTGTTACGGTTTTAAGCACGAGGACCAACATGGTATGATTGTGCAAATGTTACTGAACTTAAGCTTCTTGCTAGATACAAGGAGGTCGGTTCAATAAGAGATACCTATGTCCTGAATTGGGCCCAAAATGGTAGTAGTCTTTATCATTAGCAGATGTCTTTCAGTGCTTTTCACATAATTCAGACGAAATGGAAAGAAAAATTGTCTTCCGCAATACCGACATATATTTATCATAGCTCTTTCGTGTATATTTCTTCATCTAATAGATAAGCAGAGCGAGAACCTACAGCTTAGAGTAAATATACTACAGTACAGGTCTCTCTCAGAAGCCGACTGCATGTCTTACTAGCTAGTACATGTTCAACTAGTAATAAAAATATTTATCGTCATTTTTCGAGAGTTTGTTTAATACCTAGACTTATGAGACCACAATAGCTTTAGGACACGGTGGGCAAATTTCCTTTTTTTGTTAACATTTTCATTTAATTTATATATAAATGAAAAAAAATTACGATACACACGAATAATTCATGTACACAAAATATGACCTTTATGGCTTAGGAAGCAACGTCTTCCAAGTAATCTTAAGCCATTTGTAAAAGGAATTTAATAGTACATAACACAAAAACTAAGATTAAAGTAACCAGTATGGTTATTAATTACAATTATATACAATAAGTAGAAATAAATAACTATCGACCACTTGGATCTATACTAATATAGTCTATATATATATTTCCTTCATTATAATTTCCTATTAATTGTTCCTTCTTATAAAGATGTTTGTCGATTTGTTGATTGTTTGTTTGTTTGCATTGATTATGCCGAATTGTTTTACCATTCGAATCTTACATTATCAGAAATGAACAAAGGCTATTTAACAATTTTCTAAAATATTTTGACGATTATGAAACCTCGATAATGTAACCAAAATGTGAAATAAAATGAAAATAAATCCTTATTCAGCTCCAGATATTGTAGCTAATACTAGCTGTCACGACAGACGTTGTTATGTCATGAATTTAATTTGTTTTTAGCGTAACGTGTAATGTTTTCGATGCCGAAATTAAAATTCATAACTTTATATTTTTGTAAATCAATAATTTTTTGTCACATCTCGTGAAATATCCGTGGGAAGCCGGGAAGAACTGCTAGTATTATAATACACTACCCATAGATATATGGTACTCACCATCAGCCCTTATCGGTCCACTGCTGTACATAGGTCTCTTTCAATGAACCCCAAGACGACCGATCTCCTGCTACTCGCTTCCATTCCGGACCGGCCACTGCACGGAGATCGTCTTCCCACCTGGTGAAGGTCGACCAACCTGCCATAGGTTCTTCTGAGTGTGTGACCAGCCCACTTTAGCGAGCTTTTTCGTCGCGAGATATCGGATACTTTAGTTCTCTGCCTTATGACTTTCTTTACGAGTTCTGTCGGACAGAGAAACACCCAACATAGCAAGTTCAATAGCCCGTTGAGATACCGCAAACTTGCGGAGCAGTCTTAAATTAAGAGGCCATGTTTCAGCCCCGTTGGTCCTCACGGGGAGAACGCATTGGTTGAAGGCTTTTATCTTTAAGTTCTGCGGCGTAGGCGACATGAGAATGTGACGAAGCTTCCGGAATGCTTTATAAAAATTATTTACATATAAATAATATTATTTCAAATAAAACCAATTAAGTTTCATTAATTGGGAAACATAATGTGGTTAGATAATTAGGCAATAGCTGACAACATGATTACAACTGGCTGGTGACTGATATTATAAATCAAAATAAAAAATATAATGACTGCTGACAAAATATTTAAAGGAGACTAGAGTCTTTTCACGTTCTGTTTTCAAAAGGAAGTTAAATAACGCGATGGCTCTAACTGCAAAAAATATTTCATAATAATTTAATTACTTTTACACACGGATATGAACATTTACTAATGGTAAAGTCACATCCACACAATCGCACACAGTCTGTTCGCAGCGGCGCGTCGAGGTGGCAAGTACTTTTTCATTTCCCGCCAGAGGGCGCCGGGTCTATCATATTTTTCCTAATGCGCCACACTCATTTACGGTAATCGTAATGTTTTTCGTACCAGCACGAAAGTACGTTTGGCACTTAAAACCAATTTTGCTATTATATAGAATACGATAAAAGAAAATAAAGGATAATATAACAGAGAATGTTTCATTATAGAGTATGTTGATGGAAACTTATGTGTGTATGGAAATAGTTTTTGTCAGTTTATCACAGTTGCAGCACTCGAGTTTAGTAGTACGTTACCGATCAATTAAGTTGATCGTGTAGAGAGAGCGTTATGACCGAATGATAGAAGAAATATAAAGTTTAAAGCAAGTGTAGTCGAAATCTTATATACAAGTAAGCAGTTATTACTGGAAGTTGGGATTAGCAATTTCAATTGACAGATAGCTAATTATATGTAATTAGTGTGTAGGATTACACTATAAAAATAACAACAGGATTTGCGTAGTAGTACAAATGTTTTTTCTGATACGATTAAATAAAACAGCAGAACGAACGTCGAAGCTGGCAATAAAAGCTAATAAGTCATCAATCTATGAGTACTTAACTGTTGCCAAATCCATTTCAACATAATCACTACTTTGATTACTAAATCATGTAAATATTCCAGAACAGCCTAATATTTAAACATAAAAATTACAAGCATAACAATACTGGTATAAATGCTAATGAACCTTTGAGAAAAGTTCAACTTGTTTGTGCATTCAGTAATAATTACTGAAGAAAGCCTGTTTAAATATTAGATACCTAAATTATTATTCTCAATAGCGAATCAAAGCAAACTTATGTTATGTTTATTCATTAAACTAAACCACAGTCGGATATTCCAGTAACATCATAATTAAAGTAATTAGATTATGAGCCGTAACCTTCAGTGCGGCCAGTAAGATAGGCTCATAATCTTATGCACACAAGCCTTGAGGGTTTACAAATATGAATATTGTCACCTCGTTGGGATAATTCAGCGGGGACTGCTCATTTGGTATGTGGATATGCTTAGGTATAATATTCATTTACAAAGGGGAGATGGAATGCTTCGAGTGTGTATGTTGTTTATGAGTAACAATAGAAGTAAATTATTGAGAATTTAATTTGTTTTAAATATAGTGAATTCGTTGATTGTGTAACAAACATATTGTGTTGAAAGCTAAGTCTAAAATAATGTTTCTTTTTAATACGCTCACTATTATAGGCAAAATGTAATAGTTCAAACACCTTTTCTGCACACGTGGTCATAATAATTTTTACTGAATTGAATTTTAATAAAATCTAGTTGCGTGGGTGGTGGTTTGGTTGGTGAGGAGTTTATTGGAACACTTATTTCAACAGCATGTGCAACATGAGCAATTTTAATCAAAAAGAGACTTAACTGTCTATTTTTTTTAAATAGGATTTATTTAAATAGGAATTATAAGCTAACAATAGAATTTTAATTGGTGCAGAATTTGACAAGTTTATAGCATCTAAAAAGATTATCTTTAATTTTTGTGAGTACTAACATTAATAGTATTATAAAATAAAAAGCCTAAACATTTTTTGATTTTATAATAACCTTTTTCTATGATTTATCGTTCACGCCAAAATAATTTTAGTCTAGTTTCTAGTATGTTCATCCGCACTGGGATTCACCCTCTGATTGGATCCAACATTGACCTTACTTTTTTCACATCTAAATAACAGCTAGATGAAGTATGAAAGTTCCGTCGTACTCACGGACGGTGTACCGGAGAGTAACAGCTAGATGAAGTATGGAAGTTCTGTTACACTCGCGGACAGTGTACCGGAGAGTAACAGCTAGATGAAGTATGGAAGTTCTCTTGCACTCACGGACGGTGTATCGGAGAGTAACAGCTAGATGAAGTATGGAAGTTCTCTTGCACTCACGGACGGTATATCGGAGAGTACGTAAAAACGTAGGCCCTGGACCTAACATCTTATTGGAGTCGGATTGCTGACTCATCGGAAAAAAACGTAGCCAAATGACAGGTAAAATTCCGAACCTGCCCCCTGAAACACTTAATTAGTTATATTTTATAATGTTTGTTTTTATAATGGCAAAATAAATATTCCACCAGTGAAAATTACAATTTTGCAGCTGTCATGGTTCACGACCACCAGACTGTAGGTGACAGACAGATAAACAACGGAGTCTTAGGTTTTTGTTTTGAAGTTTTGGGTACGGAAACCTAAAAATTTGCGCATAAGGTATACTTGTGTCTCAATAGCGAAAGCCGCCATTGAATGTATTCAGAATTCGCCAAGGAACAACCAATCATGTATTAATATAATTCGTCAAAATATATTTTTTTAGATTGGTTTTCTTTTAATTGTCACTCTTCATGAAAATATGTTTTCTTTCATTGTCGAATTGTTTTTTGTATGTCTATTTATGATATTTTATATTGGATAGAATTATTTACATCCAACCTCTTTCACATATTTAACATGTTTATGTTTGAATTATAAGCATGGTTACGGTAACAGGGAAGGCAATCCCCTGAGGGCGTCGAAATTAAATTTTGATCAAAACATTGTTCGGTGTTAGGAATCATAAATAAATTTGTATTGTTGCAAATTGGAGAGATCGGATTTAGCACAGGTCTCAAATCAAACGTTACCCAATGAAAATGTCCTGCATATTACCACGTTAGTTTAGCACTGTGCGAAATTCAGTAAGGACATGTGTTACAAGCATGTAAGACATGTAAGGACATGTTAAATAAATTTATTCTTTATTCTTTATAAAGTTAAGAAATTGTGTCTAACATTTTTATTTTAGAAATACGCAGATTAATAATCATGACCTGTGCGGGATCCGAACCCGCCTCCTACTTAATAACTACCTGAAAAAATGTGAAGTGATTTACTCAACTTCTTGAAAAATGTGTTCTATATATATGTCGTATGTAACAGTGAATTAAATTGTGGCATATCTTTGAAGGATTGCACACAATGTAATATGAATGTATCCATTATGCTCTATTTAGAAATGAAAGCAAAATAAACAGTAAGAAAGAGATACAATATACTATACAATATACTACAAATAGATGAAAGTAAACCAAAAGGTAGTATAAAAGAATAAAATAGAAACAAAATTATTTTAGCCCAGCGGTCCAGCAGAAATATGGCAAAAATTCATTGATTCAAAAAATAAAAAAAAAATATGTCTATCAGTTTTGGCTTAGTAAACATTACACTTTACACTGACAACAAATTGTATCTGCCGCTAAATGAGGATTTACTTAAGTATTTTTTCATATTTTGGTTACATTATGGAAGTTTTTATTGTGAACTATCGGGAAATTGCAAAAACAAATTATTATTATAGTCTTTAAACAAAACTGAAGCAAATAAAGAGAAAAAATTCTGTTCTAAAATTAATTATGTATATTAAGAGATATGGAATACTTTTGATTGCTGCTACAGAACACTTTTTTTGTTCATGCGGTGAAAAGCATTTACGCGTTTTGTCTGGCCTTGGGTGGGTGGGGCTGACGGTACATGATAGTGCCGAATACCCACAAAAACCACCGCGAGTGCCATCAGTGCCATCTTTGGTGCCCCGGAACAACAAATCACCAGGCCACCTCTACGGCCAGTCAGCCCTCTAAATGACAGACCCCACCTCCACAGATGGGGTTGTCCCGCACTACAGGACAACCCCACCTACTTTGGGACAGTGCAACTGGGTGAGGTTCTCATCCTCGCCCCTTGCCCCGTGCGTAATAGCGCCGCTTCTTTGTATTTTCTCCCCTCTTCCTATAAGAGTCCTGGTCTTTAGTCCCCTTATAAGAGGGGTACAAAGAGCAACCACCTTCCTGGTTCAATTGGCTTCGCCCAAGGTGTCTCGGAACACCCAAGGCTACTGAACCCTACTACAAAGCTTGAAGCATGGTGGGGCTGACACAGAACCCAACATAGGAGAGTCCGACCCGCTCCTGAACGGCATTTTTAAAGGCCGGTGAAGAGATCATTGATATTTATGTAACGTATGTATATTTTTCTTCTTGTTTATCTTTATATTACCTACATACGTACAGACAACAGAACATCATATCCATAAAAAGCCAAAAGTCACGATCGTTGTAAGATCGTTTGAGACTTTCACGTTTGTTACACATTTTGTAGTTACCTAACGGGTTTACATAGAACTTAAAATACTTATTACAAGGTACTGGCTAAGCCTTTGTAAATACCTTGATCACCTTTTAGACGCAGCCACCAATCACTGGATACTGTTCCATAAACCGAAGATCCTTTTCACCGACCGCCAGTACTATCCCAGAATGGTTCGGGAAGCTATAGAAATGAAAAAGCATAAAATTTTAACCGAGAGGTTGGTTTTGAATTATCTGCATCGTGGAACCCAGTGATAAACAAAATTAAAAGTCGGTGTTTACAGTCGGATCGTATGGCAGATACCGTGAGTGTTGTGTGCCGGGGCGTTTCGAAAAATAAAAAGCACCGGAAGAAATGGGGGTGGACGCACCTACCTCTCATTCGCAATTTGTGTAGTCGTTGCATCGATCCCCCGTCACAGCAGCTGTCATCACTGCATGTCAGTCAGCTCGTGACCACGGCTTTTGTATCCCGATCGGAACGTCGAGCAAGGTATTTACAAAAGCTTTGCCAGTATCCTGTGATAAGAATTTTAAGTATGGCGTTAAAACCCGTTAGATAACTACAAAACGCTGTAAGATTTCCGAAACGTCAGGAAAGGAAGAAGTAAGCGTTTAGGGATCGCGATACAATCCGTGTGTCTTCAGAATGAAGAGCGAAGTTCGTTAAAATCTAACTGTTTGCATCGTTTCTGCCCCCCGTGGCCACCCTAAAATGTTATTGTAATTAACGTCTTAAAAATAAACATCGAGTCGCAATGTCTGTCGTCGGTCGAAGGTTACTTTACTTTTTTTGTTTAGTTTACTAAAACATTAAGTACTTAAAGAAGAGTCCTTTTTTTGTTGTTTCATAAAGAAGCACTTCGGACCGTCAAGATAAAGTACTTTATGCTTATGACGTACCTACTTATTATTTTTCACATTTTAGTAGGCTCGTCATTAAGGAGAAATCTACTACTTAACTTTTTTATTGTTAAACTAAAATGCGTGAGTCTAAAATGAGGCTTACTGAGATTTTTATGTTATTTTTTTGTCTTCAACAGTGTCATGTTGCTTTTTACCCAGATTGGGCCTGTACACCAGAGAAGTAAATTTCCGTTTGGAAGTTTCGAGGGGCCTCCAAATTGGGGAGCGGGAAAGAAGGACACCACGTCTACATAAAAATTTTATGTGAATGAGCGTCATAAAAGAGCTCCTCCGATTACTCGTTTATACCAAATTATAAAAAAAGAACTACAAACAATGTTTGCCATTCATTTTCTAAATCGCGGATTGTGTAGTAAGCATTACATTAACTTCAGTATAACGAACACATCGGGTCAGAGCGCGTGGAGTCTTTACATTCTTGCTTACAATTAGAAGGTTCCGCCATCCAACTCCTCACTCAGAACATGACCCTCGTTACTAAGTGTCATAATAATAATAAATATTTATGGTACAGTTACGAAATGTTACGCCCGTTCGTACTTACCTCTTAATAATTATTATTACTACACTTATAGCTAATATTACTGAACTTACTATAAGAACTTATTAAAAAATTGCATTTCATTTATTTTTATCAAACGCTTACACATATTCATTATATAATTCAGTTTGCACTACAACATATTTTAACGTTTCTACCCTAGCTACATTTTTCTGCATTACTAGAAGTGAAAAAAATGGTTGTTTTATTATTGACGACCTGCTGGAGCAGAGGTAACATATATTTGGTAAACCATGCATATTAATTACTCTAGAGGTCGCGGGTTCGAGTCCCGCACAGGTCATACATGTTTATGATATATATATTTCTATAACAAATGTCATAAATATATAGAAATTTTTAAGTACACATAATTCCTCAAAGATTTGGGTTAGGCTAACTTGGTGTGATATTATAAACGTCACATTAGCTTCTAAAGTTTTACAATGAAAAGTGTTTCAAACAGGTATGTCGAAATTGCATATTAAGTTACTTTGCTATGCACAATAGACGGGTTAATTTATGCTTGTTGAAAGCCTTTGTGAAGACCTCAAGAGTTTAACGTAAACCTTAAGACGACATTAGAGCCCATTTGCCTTGCAAGTACTAGGAGGGCTCTTCTAACTTCATCCGTGTTGAATATTTTTTCTATGCTTACGCGGGGGACATGCATTTACGCACTGACACCAATCCTGGGTGGGGACTCCCAAAGCCCTACGCAGATGCTTGACACTTGTGGATAAACTGAATATCCACTTGGCACAGCGTGACGTTAGGTTAGCTTCTATGACATTGGAGGTCAGTGTGACGTGACGGTTAAGCTTTAAAAAATAGAAGCCACTAGTCAACAAAAATAATATACATTTAAAAAATGTGTGTGTGGTGCATAGGCGTAGGCCCTACACAGTGTTCAATAGTTTTGCACTAGCTTTGCCTTGCAGCTCCGTCACTGCCCAAGCTGGTCTGATGATGGTGACGGCTGTCGCGGTCGCGGCAAGCAACGGACTCGTTGTGATCGGCGAGTCGAGGCTCCTCGAAACCAAAACGTGGCAACGACGAGCTCTTCAAAATTTGAATTTTGAATTGAATTTGAAGAGCTCAAAATCAAACGTGGGACACACACCGTGAAAAGTTATTAAAGCCGGCTTAGAAATGCAGTCCGTTAATGTTCTGCCCATGAAAACGTAATGATGATGATGACAAGGGGAAGCCGTAGGGGTGCCATAAGCGTGTTGGTGTTTACAAGCACAGCGAAAGTACCCAAAATAGGCAAAATAAAATAACACCAGGAAAAAAGAAAGTCAGTTAAATAAAACTTGTATGTACCTACACTGAACATAACTAATAGCTAAAAAATAATAAGCCAAGGGAAATCATTATCAAAATGAATTTAAAATTATAAAGGCGAATGCCAATATTAAATTATAATCATTAAAATGTATAAGATAAGTGAATTACAAATTACTTATGAAGATGATTAATGCGTTGAACAATTTGCACTTACCAAGATGGGATGTCACCATTACGCGACAGAAAAAACTTCTAGAAAACGTAGAGGGTTTTATAAGCTTGTCCGTCCGTTGCTGCCAGAATGTATCCAAACTGTCCTAATATAAGTCGAGGCTTTTTAAAATTTTAATCTTTAAAATATATTAGGTTATCCACAAATTTATTGATTTAAAATATATATATTACGACCAGTTTCGATTAATTCATCATTAGGTATACAATAATTAACATGGGGGTAGTTCAATAAAAAATGTCCAAAACAAACTGTATAACATCATTCCACTTATTTATGTAAATAATATAATTCACAGACAATGATTTATCTATGAATTATAAAATTAAATATTATTAATTATTTTGCAAAAACATGTCACTAAAATTTACAATAGGTGTAATGTAAAAAATTGTTTAAATATTTTAAAATAAATAATTAATAAGTTGATTACTGAGTTGATTATAATAACACAAAGATACTATTTATAATTTTCACATGTGTCAAAGTGATGAAATATGTCAAACAAAATGTCAAAGTTGATTAATTCTATTGATAAATAAATGATTGTTTTAGGATTTTGTTCCTTAGAATAAAATCCGCGTAACATATGATATCGTATTTGGAATAGTCTGTCTTTCTATCTCTCCTATATAGTTCTCGCATTCAAAACAACAACGATATCTGGATAGATCCCAAAAGATATTGACGCGTCCTTGCTTTTGTAGGTTCCTAATTATAAATGTAACTGAAACTCATTGCAAACACTGCAGCACATGATGTTACGGTAAGCGCAATTCAAGTTAAAGTTAATGATTTTAGGTTTTCAATGTGTCAAGTTCCCAAGTTATAGCCAGACATGTCTCCTAACACGTAAACGAGTGGAGACTCTTTCCCACACACGACACTTGATGAATTTCGGAAAGAGTTTTGTTACTAAAATAATTATCCTCGTCGCTTGAAACTTTCACTATAAACTCTATGTGCATATGACGTGCCTATTGCAAAGTCCTATAGTTTTAGGAGGAGCCGGCCAAAGCTTAGACTGTACCTCATCGAAAACTTGAGAGATGCAACACAAGTTTACAACGTAAGTGTCCCGAGGAAAAAACAGGACTTCATTACCGAGGTCAGTGTCAACGTAAAGCGCACCGCAAGTCACGAGTTCCCTGCATATTACAAGAAAGGAACGTATATTATACCTCTTAACAATTCCAAAGTAATATTACTAACAAATTGGCAGCCATTTTCCAGAAAGATAGTTTGAGGCACGCCATGCACTAATAAAAGTGCTTCCTCAAGAATGCTGAAGCATTGCAAATCGGGAATATTAAACAAAACTTTGAACGACAATAAGTAATGACTAATATTAGGTCCTTACACATGAAATTGGCGTTTTGTATGGGAGGAACAAAAAGTGGAATATTTTTTAATATAATATATTTCATTAATCAAAGTATGAACCATTGTTTTCTATTCACTTTTGCCATCTCATAGGTAGTTCATCGATTCCTTTACTAAAAAAAACCAGTCGGACGGGAATCAATAAAATCTTTGAAGGCGATTTGGACTGCCCCATCGGAGTTAATTTTTTTCCCTGCAAGAAGTTTGCTGCATTATTATGCTCTTTTATTAATGTAACGCAGAAGTCGACGCACGTTTGCAAGTTTGCTTCCGTCAATTTGTGAGGTAACCACCTTTTAAGATTTTTAATCTCCCAGTTTGCTTCAACTTAATTGATACAATTTTATCACTAACATCGCAGCCTGCAGCTAACTCGGAGTTGTTTTGCGCTGGATCCGCTTCTACAATAGCCTTCAATTCTTCACTATCATATCACTTTGGTCTTAAGCCGTCCACAGGACACGGGTCCACTTGTTCTGCAGGTCAAAATTTCCAGAATGAAAATGTTGGAACCAAAAACGAACTGTGTTTCCTTTTGCAACACGACTGCCATACATATCATTCGCCTTTCGAGTCGTTTCCGCAGCATTAGTGCCACGG
Source organism: Eumaeus atala (assembly GCA_017140195.1). NCBI lineage: Eukaryota > Metazoa > Arthropoda > Insecta > Lepidoptera > Lycaenidae > Eumaeus > Eumaeus atala. Next base: position 465,656 of record JAFELO010000207.1, read on the forward strand.
CGGACTGTATTCGTAAATAATGTGATATTTTAAATAAATGGAATGGAATGGAACGGAACGGCACGGAATGCGACGGAACGGAACGGACCAGACCAGACCGGACTGGACCGGACCGTACCGGGCTGGGCCTGAACGGAAGGGAACGGAACAGAACAGAATAGAAAAAAAAGTTTATTGGGAACAAAGGCAACATTACACAGAGAAGCGACAGAAAAAAAAGTGTGAGTATAACAATAAACAAAACCAGAAATTCTTAACAAAACAGCACACAAAAAAACACTTGCATCAAAAATACACACTAAAATCTACTGATTTTGCATTACTATGCAGCCTTGCCCCGAAAAGGGATGCCAACGATATTCTGTGGCACCCTTGGGTGTAAAAGGTGGAAAGGAACAAAAATGTAACAACAAAATAATATATATATGTATACAAACAGCTCAGAAGAGTAAGAGATAAATACAAATAACACCTGGTCGAATTTGAATGAAAAGACAAAAAAAAACACAAACAAAAACAACACCTAAATACACTACCTACATCGATATACATATATACACAAACATATACGTTATACGAAGGGATCTAACAAAAATAGCATAGTTTAGTTCCTAATGAACTTTGTTATTGTCCTTACATCTACCACACCCTCAGTATGTATGTTATGCAGCAACCAAAATAAATGCAGAACTACTACTAACTAGCTAATAAAATTGTTCACGTGCAAGTTTTGTAGGTGATGCAAGTGAGATCTAATTTGGATTTATGATACGTTAATGTTTTAAGTTAATTTTAAGTTTTCCATTTTGTAAAATGAATGACGGCCAATAGCTGTGCAAATTTTAATTTAGAATTCCTTACCAAAGAGGAGAAAGAGGAGGAAAATGATTAAAGTGACCAGTATGAAAAACGCCAATTTCATATGTGAGGACCAATATATATGTGAGGACCAATATATATGAATTTTATTTACGCGTATTCGGTGATGAGTCCATGCGATCTATAACGACCATCTAAAACGGTCTAAAACATTAGCCATCCACAGGGTGACCTATCTGACGATTTTGGTGATATTCACCAAAAGACAGACACTTGGTACAGGCCAGAAGTATTTTAACGCCAATCTACGATACGTTTTAAAGACACCTAGATGTCCAACCGTAGCTTATAATGGCTTTCCACGATAACGTCCTGACGAAATTCTATTGGGATTGGGAATTCCGAGGTTAACTTGTGTTTATTCTAACATGTATACTGTTCTTGATTAAGAAATTCGGAAAATTTTGCCGTTTCGGTTGGCATGAATTGTAAATGTTCTTGTATTAGGTATCTGACATGTTAATTTGAACCCGCAGTAGAAATGGCATTGACTGGAACTGCTTGGAATAGCCTAGACCTAGAGGCGGAATTATACTCCTTATTCAGTGTTCTGGTATTTTCGCCCTGTGCCGCTGCTGTGTACGCTTGGTAACACTTCTGTTTATGGCGGAGTGGCAACTTACTGGAGTGTCCAAACCAAGGTTGCGACTCACCTACAGTCGGTACCGCAGAGAACAGAATGTGAAGTTCCATTCCCTGAATGACCATATCAGTGACAGACGCCGCAACGGCGTCGAGGTTATCCTCCGAGAAGCACGGGTAGGATGTCAAAAATGACCGCATCCCATTCCATCCCAATGTACCGACTATAGTGTCAGACGCGACGACAGTCTACAAAATCCGGCCTAATCGGCTATGTATATCAGGCAGTGGTCGTAGGAGCCCAAAGGAGAATTGACGGAAAACAGATAGCTGACCTGATGGGAGGTCAACAGAAGGGAGAGAGTTCCAACAGGGAGAGAGTATATTCTATCACGTCTGGGATTCGCGTTCGCGATGATACCAATTGTGTCAAACCATACGCTAAAGCAAGGTCATGGAAAGATCTTCCCGCACGATCTGTACTACGTGAAAAAAACAACTGGCGTGATGGGCGTTAAAAGTACCAAGTATCTTCATGGTTGGAATCTGTGTCAACAAAGAACCTTTAGCCATTTCTAAGTGCAATCCGCAAAAAAAGACCTTAGATAAATCGATGCTTCAAATATAGCGGATGTTGCGGAGATTGTCGGGAATTTTGGATACATAACGCAAATTGTAAACATCCTTTGGAGTAACCGAAGTAGGTTTACGGCTATCAAAATCGAACCAATGCTGGCCATTCTTCTTAGTCAATATCAGCACACACGATAAACAGGCACATTCGCATTGCTCGATGGCGTCGAGACCCAGCATTTCGCCATCCTGCGCTATCCGCGATCCGCTATTTTTCCGGGGACATTCGGTAATAACGTTGCCGAATAGGCTGAGCGTCTCCAGTATCCAGACGGTTAGTGATGAGTCTAGTTTCACCTAAGCCCCTGTGCTCGCAGAGATATCCTTGGGTTGGGCCATAATATTGTCAGCATTGGATATCTCGGTGGTACTTAAATTTTTGTTCCGTGAATGTAAGTAGTTTTAGGATTCGGTTGGCCGGTGGTAATAGCCGCATTAGATAAGCTAATACAATTTAAATAACTTGGAATAATGTTAAATTTACGCCAGAAATCTGTGCCTAATATGAGGTTACTATTAATTTTCGGTATAATGTAGGTCTCAACATTATAACACTGGTTTTGAAAGCGTAATGGTATGTTAATGTATGATATATAATGACTTAGCATACACTGACCGCCTACATTGCAGCCATAGCAGCATGGCTGAAATATAGTGGACCATTTTTTTTTCAAACCTTGCCGTATTAATGCTTTATGAGCATCATGCCCTATAACAGTTACGGCAGAACCTGAATTAAGGAGTCCTGATACATTAACACCATTAATTTGAACAGACGTCCAAGGGCGGCAGTCACTGATTACTTTAGAATGCAGAATTATGTCGATCTTGTACGAGTCAAAATAAATATTAATGGGTTTGAGCTATCTAACACAATCGTCTTTATTGAAATGACTTGTAGGGTAGTAGTGCATGACACTACATCCTCCTATGCAACGGAATTGGGTCATCAATCATGACCGGGGAAATACCTCTCGCTCACTTGATACCGGCGTAAAGTGACAGCGCCGCTATCGCGTTTCGAGCGGTTTGTGAGTAGCCGGCGGCCCATTGGGGGGACAGCAGGGCAATGCATCTGCGTAACAATCATGTGAATGTCCATTGGCGTCGGTAGTCATCAAAAGCCTTTGAATTCTCGTTTGCCCCCTTTTGCTATAAAAAGGCACAATTCCGCTGTTCTAGTTTCTTGACGTGGAGGGCAACTGAACCTTTGCACAGTTAGGGCACTGTGATCATAAAGGCACAAAGACCCCCCGTCTTTGTGTCTTTATGATCACATAAAAAACAATAAAATTCGTCTTTATTGGCCTCACACTAGTTCGTATGAGTGTCGACACGACACCGAAGGCAGTATAATGGTCTGACGGGAGACTCAATTGCATAAATTAGTTTTAACTTATTATAAGATTTATTAACATTATTATAGTTGTTAGAAATACCTTTATTACTATTATTCTTTGTATTCAAATTATTAAATCTTTTGTATGTGTGACTTCAGTTTCAGCTAGTTCCTGCATAAGCAAACTCAGGTGCTAAGGTGTCAGATATCCGCCTGGGTGGTTCGTGAAAGTCAGCAAGACGTGCGTGAATACTTGCGTAATTACGACAAAGTGTCCTCAAATTGTCCTTATTTCTAATAGCGAGCACCGACGATGAGGCGCTGGTATATTATGGAGAATGATTTCGAACTTTTCTTCCTCTGGTAAATATTTTGAAAGGCGTGAAAATAAACCAGACATGATGGATATGTAAACGATAATATCATCCACATTGATTGAATGTATATTCACTTCTTGGTGGAAATTCATGTTAACACTTAAATAAATAAATAAACAATATTTTCCGTTTCGCCTCGAGATCTGGTTTGAATTTCAGAGAGGAACCTATATATAAGTCATAGTTACTCTGACCAAAGCCTTGTCTGCGCAAAACAGCAGGTTCCGCCCAGCTGGAAACTCGATCTTTAATACTCCTAAACCGATAAAATGCGTCACCAACAAAAATGTCTTTAGCATAAGATAAAACTTTACTATTCGGCATACCTCTCCTCCTCCTAATCCCCACGTAACTCCGTCACACGTTGGATGAACGCACGAACACAATCCTTACCATCGTATTTAAGTGTACATAACTCGTTTGAACTTGCGCGGTTGCACGTGACCTATGTTGCACGTGACCTATGTTGCACGTGACCTATGTTGCACGTGACCTATGTTGCACGTGACCTATGTTGCACGTGACCTATGCTGCCATATGTTGCGTATCAGTCAGCTGTTCAAAAGAAGATGGGGATGACACTGATTCCGCAACAGTGATCTTAGCGCTACTGCACTTGACAAGCAGCGACTGAAATTGTTTAACGCATGCGTCGTATATTGGCTTAGTCCTTTCATCACACACAATTCGATTAAGTGTATGATAAAGATGATGAAGTTAATTTTGGCTTCTTAACAAGAAGTTCCAGTCACGTTGCGAGTCTAAACTGGTTCGTACTTTTGCAAGAACATCGTTAACCTTTCAAGTCAACTGATATGGAAATACAACTTTCTAAAATGTCCTCTGGTGGAAAAGATATGCAAAGTTTTGAAATCTGTTTCCGCAATTCGTGAACCGTCAGACCTGGGGTATCACCACGAATAGTGACTTAGTACTCCAACTCGGCCTTCTGTAGTGACAAAAATTTCACTGGATAAGCCATTACGTATTTTGTAAGAAGTAAGATTTTTATTAAAAAAAGTGGAAAGTGTTGAACGTTAGACTAACTGTTAATTTAAATAAATATACTCCAGCTCCGTTACAAAATAAACTGTGCCACGTCGTGTTTGGTGAAAAAATATATATAAAAAATAAGCGCAAAATTGAAATAATAGAAGCGCAAAAATAGGAAAAGACGTTAAAATATTTTAACTATTATGTACTCTTTTGAAATAATGCATCACAAAATATATTTAAAAAAATGGTCATTAAGTATATGTTCGGCTGTGCGACTAAACTAATGCGCAAAAGCGCCGCCAGTTTTTGCTCTTTTAGCCCGTCTTCTTATAAGAGGGGTACAAAAACCGGCACCTCCTCCTGCTCTTTAGTCCCATCTACTTATAGGAGGGGTACCAAGAGCCGCCACCTCGTCGGTTCAATTGGCTTCGCCCTAGGTGTCTCGAACCACCATTACGCGGATGTCTATGGGGATTGGTAGTCATTAAAAGACTCCTACTGCTCGTTTGTTCCCCAATGAATAACAGAAAAGTACCTTCTCGCCTGTTAACCCCGAATCTACAACTCGTAAGTACAATAGATATACTAAAACACCCACGATAAGCCAAGGTATTGATGAGATACATTCCAATCACGGACAATGTAATGCGTGCTCAGAATAATCTGAGAAACATCTAATAACAGTTGCCCGTCCTGGGAATCGAATTCAGGACCCCACGCAGCTAACGGTCTTAACGAGCGACACCTTCACCGTTACACCACAGAGGCGATTAACAAAAAAGTATGGAACTAACCTTAACCGCATTTATTATGTAAATTCCTACGTATGTCGATTGGTCAGCCTCCTGTATACAAGTAAAAACAAAAGATACCCATTTAATATGTATGTATATGTAGTAAAAAGTCAGTCTTCTATTAGCCATACTTACTTTTGTAAGTGGTAGTGCTATGCTGCATTGCATCTGATTTGGGCTGGCACGACTGAAGATGTGTCTCTCGCTCACTTCACACCACTGTAGTGTGACACCTATGCGGTCACACTTCGTGCCGCTTGTGTGTAGCCCTTTGAGGGAGAAGAATAAAAGAGGGCAATAAAAATAGAAGGTCGTCAAAAGGATCAGATTTCTCGTTTGCCCTCCTATATCATAATAAAGAATCAATTACTGGTTTAAAATTTTTAAAACTGCTACTACCATTTTAAAACTAAGTAGATTCTAATAAAATAATGTTTATTATGACATACAACTTTGGGTACCATTAATAAATTATAAACACGTTAAATAAAGTCTAATTTTAAACGAAATCTCTATCAATTCGACGATTCATTCATGGAATCTAATAATTTAAATTAGCATTACAAAGCGTTCAAATTTCCAATTTCTCCTTTATTCATGAACACGATCGTAAATGGTCTTTTTATATTTCGAATTTCGTCAAATTGTACATTTAATTTGTTTCTCGGATCACGATGGAGTTTTTTACATGTACCACATTGCAACCGACAGGTCTATTTCGATAAAGCTTATTTGAAATCTTCATGGAAGTGTCAGCTGATAATGTGAAAGTGACTCATTAATAATTTATTCTGTAATTTTGTTTTAAAAAATGAATGTTTATTTAAATATCGAATATAAGGAAAACTAAATGTAAGGAGACAAACGTGTAATCGGTGCCGTTTGGTGACTACTGATGAATATTGGAACATTGAGATTCGCATATGCAAACGCATTACCCTTCTGCCTGTGCCCCCGGCTACTTATAAACACGGTGCATAGCCATTGCTTTTAAGGCGACTTTATGTCACCGAGATATACATCCCTCATTTTATTTTATACCATAATTTGTTGTGTGATTGGCGGTGAGGATGAAAGAAATACAGCGATTCCCGAGGTGGTCTTTGGGGTTTTATTTGTTGGCTACGTTTATGTATCTCACGAAGCCGGGGTGGACCACTAGTATTATATAAGTTTACAAATAGGATGATTGCTTACAGAGTACAAAATTTATCCATACAAATTATGATGAATCAACACAAATAAGGATCCTGATTACAGCCTACACAGAACAGATTTAATGGAGTTTGTTGAAATAATTTTGAATTGGTTGTTCAATAAACACTTGAAACACTCTACAGAAAAAAATTGGGGGCCGCACTCCTTGTCCTCTAGACATCTAAATTTTCCATAGTAGGTGCTTACTAAAACTTGAACCTCGCACACAACGAAATCCCGTTTCCAGGGCGAGGGTGGGTACATAAAATACCTGGATCTGTTTTAGCGCGCCTGTCATGTTCTTCTAAAACATGTTAACAAAGTAAATAACCGAAATAGTCCTGATGTAAGTAAAACTGAATTCTGTATAGTCGCACAATTTTATTTTGTTAAAGTAAGTGTTATATACGTTAAAATGATTACGAATCGTGCTATTAATAAGCGAGGTAAAGTCGTATAAATACATATTTATGGGTGTAATTAATTCTCATTCAATTGAATATATGGTTAATTTAAAGTAAAAACATTTTAAATTATTTTCTAGTCATTAAATAATGAATAATACCTATTATACAATATTTTATATACGCGTTTAAATAATTGTCATGGAATGTTTAAGGAAATAATAAGTGACGTCACGATGATTATAGTATCTACGTTAGCTTCGGAAAGGGCCTAACCTATTTGAGTGTTGATTTTACCTGGAATGACAGGATAGTTTGGGATCGGATTGACAAGCATGTTGTTAAAGAGACTCCAAGGGATAGCTTGAGCTTATATCAGATATGACTGCCCGAACCGACTTGGCCTTGTCATGTATGCTACCTTTATAATATATTATTAGAATATATGCTAATAGTATAGTACTCATACTGAATCTATGCTAATACTATAAAGAGGAAATGTTTGATTGTCCGTTTGTTGGTTCGTATATTTGCATTGAATAGGCTCCGAAGCTACTGGCCCGATTTAATAAAATCTTTTACTATAAGAATTCTATGTGCTCTTTGGTGAACACAGCTTATATATAATGTTCTAAAAATATAAAAATCAAGTAAATCCCTTATATTGTTGCAGACATTATAGACTCCTAGCTGTCCCGACAGCCGTCGTTCTGTCATAAATTGAATTTGTGTGTCATGATAATGTGTAATGTTTACGAGGCCGATAATTTTTATATTATTTTGAATCTATGATTTTTTGCCATATTTCGTGAATCCGGGCAAATCCGTGACGGACTACTAGTATAACATAAGTTTATCGTAACTTATGCACCGGATTACCAGTGTATCTCCTATCTCGGAAACAGATTAGGATGACATTTTATTCTAAGTAAAAGTTCCTTGAAAAAAAAATACGTATTTTGCTTGGCGTTCAGTGAAGGAGGCTTGTGTGACAATGGCTGATAAATATTATATATGTAGCAGTAGGTACGCCAATACTACAAAATAACATAACACATGACTGAACATGAAGTGGCTGTAGAGTTGCCGAATATTTTATATAATATTGAAATATTCTTTTTACATTTCGCTTTTCCGCCGATGAAATCACTCCATTGAGTTTTAAAGTTTTAAACTGGATTCAATTAAACTTGATCTATAAATCCTTCGAATATTTTTTAAATTACTTTTGGGAAGTTTATTCTAAAAACACTCTGGCCCACGTCGATACAGCTAATCGTGACGGATGCGACACTGACGTCTAACCGATAGCTGGATGAGACAGCTCCAAACCGGATCCCACCGGATACAACCGGATCGAATCGGATCACGCCTGTCAAAGCTGTTCAACTAAATAGAATGGTTACGTCGAATCGCTTTTAGTTTACACATTCTACGTACGAAACACATTTTCATAGATTCAATATTTTATTTTAAGTTACATGTATACACATTTAAATATAAAGTTCCCAAAAGCTGTGTCTGTCTGTATGTGATCGATTTCCTCAAGATCTACTCAATCGATTTTCATGTGGTTTACGTTCAGGGATAGAGCGACTATCGAGAACAGTTTAAGAGGGGCGAAGAACCCCCCTTCACCCAGGTGTGGCGGATCACTAGTATCTCATAAAGCGTGAACATTTCCTAAATAACGACAACTAAAGTGCCTTAGCGATCTTCACGGATGTTTGCAACGTCTTTCACGAGTTGTCTGTATTTAGTGCTAGTAGGAACAAAGACCACACACAAGGCTTTATGTGAGGAACCTGCGATTCGGCCCTGCTTCGCCTTTTAATAATAGGGGCCTATTTATACAGCTTTTGAGGGCTATGTTTTATCATAAATGTAGACAAATAAATGTATTCAAAATTACCCAAAACAAGCCCCATCAAAACCAGATGATCTGTGTGTGTAGTGAGATTGAACTGCTCATGTTACGAAATTGTAGGTTGCAAAACAGCCCATGATTGATTAAGCAAAAATAAAATTGAATATTAACTGTGAAAATGTATTACATGTCATTGTTTCCCTTCTTTTATTTGTAAGTTGAAATTAGATTTAGGTGTACAAAAATAGTATTTTCATTAATTAATTTGAACCTGCATGTGTATAATTATGTGTCTAGACATTCTCACGCTTCCTGTAATGAAATTCATTATTAGATTAGGGAATAAGTTAATTGGACAAAAGAGAAAATCGACGAGCGTCACTAATTGCAACGCGAGTTTTAAAAACAGAGTAAGGAGGAGTTTTTTTACGACGATATAAAACACTAGATTAATTAGGCATGAAATGTAACCGCAATATTTCACACCCGACATCATGTGTAGTTAGTAGCAAAACGGTGACCGGTTCGTTTAGTTGGCTACATAACAGGAGAAAAGTTCCATATAAAATACTAAATTTTGATTTCAATCCCCTATAAAACCATGTTTTAAAAATTTATTATTTTAGCGCTTTGGAAGGCAAGTTAGGGTATTACTTAACCAAAGGGTTATAATTTAGTGATTATTTATAGAATCATAACATTGATAAATACACTTTTGTCAAACCCTTTTTCAGTTTAGGTAGCCCACCCCCCGATATTATATGACCCCGGCATAGAAACGGTAAGTCTAGAGAGAAGTAGAACGATCAGAACAATATATAACCATATAATAATTTTCTTTAATTACTAAAATATCATTAAGGTGTCAATATCATATCGGGAATTTCATTGGATTAAGACGAATGTGTGTCTATGGAAATTACATCGATGATATTTTCGGAAAAAAATGGCGTAAAAAACAAATCACGCCGAGACTGGATTTATGCATCGTAGTCTTTTTCTCATTTATTCGGAGTGTCTTCGTTAAAATTTCAAGGGGTATCTTACTTGGTATGACCGTTATATGTCTTCAGTATTGAATATTAAATCTATCGTATGTAATATGATATTTATCTTGTTCACTTTTTGCATCTATTGGATATTGAAATATTAAAAAAATTGATAATTTTATAATTATTATTTAAAAACATAACATCCGCATTTTCATATGTAGGCGATTTCATTTACAATAATTGCAGAAGACGCCTGTGTGTCAATTCCACTTAACAAAACAATACTTGAAAAGTTTTGTTGTTACATCAAGTCACAATATACTATTTTATTTAATAATATAATTCTTAGCCGAATCTCGGCTGCGGTTGCCACATCTATGGGGAACAACGAAAGAGATGAGAAATGTTATAATGTGCACCGTGTTCTTCTTTGGAACGGTCCCTTGGAACGGGAGTCTGACACAACCAAGAGAAATCAGAGATGGAATCGCCAACTACTCGACTCCGGAATCTTATTGGAAATTTGAAAATCATAATAACACTGTTACTAAATAGTAATACAGGCATGACTAAATAGTGGAAATATATAAACATATACGATACACGCTATATATATTGTACCACATACATTGAATTAGAATCATCAGACTGATGTCGGAAATGGGAGATCAGTTACCATTTAATTTTTACTTATTACTTTTATTTTTCGAGTCAATCTAATTTGTGTCCCTTTAACCTAAATGTTACCAATGTTGATGTCTGAAGTTTACGCGATTGTTACTCATTACAATAAAACTATTTTTATGGATTTCGTCGCGGTTTATTTAATTATTTAACTAGCCCGACGTTTCAGAAGCTTAGAGCAGCAATGGTCACGAGTGGACTGATATGACAAATGTTCTGATGTCACAAATCATTAAAAGTACCCGAAGAATTATAATTATTTAGTTGTGGCGATTATCGTATACTGTACTTATTATATCTTGCTGTCTTGAGGTGTTATGGTTAGTTTTGATTTGATGATGTTTATCATTGGGTCCCAAGCAGAGGGAAGAACCGAGCCATCTTCACTATTGAGTTTTGAATGCTTGGAAGGAATGGGTGTTCCCTAGTGAGGATTTGCGCTTTATCAAATGTAATGTAATTAATGGCAGAGGCCAAGTTCAGCACGCTCACAGGCCGCAGGTCACACGTCGGTGTTTCAAAGGCTATATATTCTTTAATGCGAGCTTTCATAGGTCTGTTATCAAGTCGTTGTTATTTTATAAGTCTTTTTTTTTAGTTTAATAATTAGGCCCATTCGTGGAGGCGCCGATAGTCATCAAAAGACTCCGATTGTTCGTTCGCCCTCTTATGCTATAAAAAATATTAATACCTTCCAAAAAGGGATAACGGATATCAGCCATGGCTAAATGGAACAGCTAGCCACATCTGCCGCGTATCTGGGTTTCTGGCCCAAAGGAACACGGCTTTGGACCCTGCAGAATGCCCGGCGACCACACTGCAGACCTCGTCGGCGATAGCGAGATGACCTGGACCCCTCGGAACGATTGGCCCAATCTAGATCTAGACAGAGATGCGTGGAAGGAGAGTAGAGAAGCACGGGGACACGGTAATAATAATAGTAATTAATAAGAAAAATATTTTATATCCTCTGTCTATTATCGTTATTTTACATTATCAGTACCTCACAGTTCCTCTCGCGTTTCCCGTTTGTCGTGACGTGATGGTTAGTTTACAGCCTACCTCCATAAATTTTAAAGCAAAAGTAACACTGAAATAATTTTTCAAAGGTTTTTCGCCTATGTCGTGGTCTAGTGGTAGGCATGTTCAACCACAGTCATGGGGTTCGAGTCCCGTGTAAGACTAAAGCGTTATTGGGACTCATCAATTTTTAACAACAGTCCGTGGCCCAGAATTTGGCGGTGTTACACTCCCGTACACGGCACGTCAAGCCGTCGTTCCTGCGCCTCCGTCTGAGACGGATTGCCATACCATCGGAATAGGAGAATGCGGTTACAGGGAGTACACCTGAGCCTGCGCACACACTTGTGCACTATAATATGACAAGGCCGCTGTGGCCGATTTTTATTTATTTAGGAGTTTATTATTTTTCAAATGGGACCAGTATTTCCCGAGATTAGGACGTTCCAGCCAATAAACAAATCCTTCAGCTGTATAGTATTAGTATAGAATACATATTCTGAAGTAGATCTCGCCGACAGACCGCCGCGGGCGAGCCTCGTTAATTGGCTAGATACTAGCATATCTATAAAATGTATAACGTAATTTTTTTGCGTTGGCATTTTGACTTTGACGTCATTGATTTCCGTGCTATCCTTCGGGTGTCACAGAAAATCGGTGCTGGTGAAGCTAAATCACCTATCGCCATCGGTCGTATGTCGAGTGTCATCCTTTTCAGTGCTCTTCATATGCTATTACTGTGTATGTATAAGCAACATTTCGGTTTTTGTTTTTCCCTTCCTTTTTTTGTTATCTTTAACGTACATTTTGAATGTCATATTAGTAAAAACATGATACTATTACATCATTATCATCACCAGCCGGACGACGTCAACTGCTCTTCAAAACAATTCATATTCATACTGTTGATGTGTTATTGGATGTATTTTATTTAATGTTAAAAAATAATTTTAATTTAAAAACAAAATTAAGCACACGATGTAATAAGTAAATAATGATACAACGAACATCACGTGCAGCGACAACGTATAAAATAAGCACTGTAAGCGCTGTAAGCGCTGAAGTACGCTGGTGTTACACACGGCCGGGTGCTAGTTCACACTACTTTACAGTGTAATTTTGACATTATTTTTTCCTATGATGGCACAGTCCACTTCCTTAAAAATCGCACGCTTGGACTGCAACTTCCTTAAAAACATGAATCATATCTGAAGACGGAGATTGTTATCGCAATAAGTCAGTCCATGCTCCATTTCCAAGACCTCGTCATTCATTCCTGATCCCAGATTATTTCGCTCGCGGTCGGTTTTATAATACAAGAAAAATCCAAGTAAACATTTGTTTTGTATTTAAGTTCTATGTAGGAAAGATAAGAGAAAATTAGTTTTATAACTTTATATCTAATGTACTTTGCCTATTGAACCAACAAAAACATATTTTGAAATCTTTTTCTTCCATTTAGCCCCAAAGATTTCAAATCTAAAACATTGCATCATATTCTTTGTTTACATTTTTTCTTCAACTGCATTAATAAAATGTTCATGGGATTTAATTGCCATGTACATATTACATAAATTGTAAATAAATGACATTTCCATATAAAGACAATTGGTTTCGAACATAGGTTACATAACTAACGCGTCATTTTTAGATATGCCTATAACCTTTTAAAATATAATATGAATAGACGTACTTTTTAATTTCTTGAAAAGAAAAAAATATATCAAAGATAGATTTTTATGTACCGATACGTGTACTTGTATAATGAAACTGAACGCGCACACATTGTGCACGGACACTGGGAACCATTTTCAAACTTGTTTTTGAATTCTTCTTCTCGGGACATTCCTGACGGATTCGTGGTCATGGATAATCTGGTATTACGTGGTTGTACGTGTAAAGCTTTTGCTATTGGTCTCCAATTTTCCTTATGTGTAGCTTTACGTGTACATATGCTGTTGCTCTAATTGTCTGTCCATCTTTTGGAGCATCGGCCTTAGTAACGTTGGCACTCCACTCTTCCCTGTACTATATGTCGTTATATTTGTATGGGACGACAATGTTCCCCGCTAGAAAAGATGTATGAAAATAATGGAAGCTTTTTCAAGGTCTATTTGCCACACCTACGGGCTGTGCACCATCTACACTTTATATTAATATGTATTTCTTTGTTCTTACTTCGAAACAGATCCCGGTATTTATAGAACACGTGCAGGTTTGTTATCAGACAGGTACATACCGGCGAATAAAAGCTCTACAAAAAAGTTTAATATTCCGTCAGTGTACATGGAAATGTAAATTTCATTCGATTACTAAGATTTTACTTTCATAGTAAGTACGCAGGCGACGCTAAGGGCCGTGGCGGTATAAGTGCAAAGATACGTTACAACTTTCGTGTTGGTATCTCAAAGCATTTTTTGAAACCCAACAGAAAAATATTCTTATTTATAGAAACAAAAATAAAACATGGTTATATTATACTATCCAATATATACTCAATACAGCCCCATTTGAGCTCATTGGAGGGGATAAGAAAGGAGGACAATGCATATACGGAACTATTATGCGGATGTTTATGGACGTCGGTATTTATCAAGAAGCTCCGACTTCTCGTTTATTCCCCATAACATAAAAAATGAATTTGGAGATCCTCAGCGATATAAGAACACCTAAAGACTCTCTTAACGAACAAGCTTTGGTTATATAAAACATAAAAAATCAGTACGTAAAAATGTCTAAGTTTCCGCTATTATTTTTACAATATTATTCAGTTCGCGGTTTATTTAGTTATTGCACAGTAAATAAGCCACGATCAAATCCATACTAGTAATTTTATTGTAAAAAATGCAGTATGCTTAGGAAATATCAGGTAGATAGTTAATTGCATATTTTGCATAATTGCATCAAATAGTTTACTTGTATAACAATGATGTTCAACTGAGGAACGGCGTGAATATTATTACATTGCTGAAGTAGCGGAGTCGTAGATTTCTAGTTTATTAGCCTGGTCAGGTCTACCCAGGAAACGTTCTCTCTAATTTGACGCCATGGATGTAAGTCACGCGCTTATCTGTTAAACCGTAAATATTCCGTAATGTTTTCTTTGAATGTGAGATTGTAAATGTATGTATACAATTTGTATCCTTTTAGGCACGTATACGGATATGTACGTCTATGCCATAAGTGTGTATAACAGTTTGATAAAATCAAATATTGGCAAGTTATCATTTAAAATCAAACAATGAATTATATTGATCAAACGAAATATTTTTAACGTCTTCGCGTAGTTCATTGCAAGTTATACTAGACTTCTAAGAAATAATCACGCGGTGTCTTGTTGAAAAATATTGTGTATTAAGGGGCGGGTGACCTGACGGAAGAGCACGCTGCGGTGTGACGCAATGGTACGCGACTCTCTTAAGTAAACCACACTAGAAAGGGTAAAAAACGCAACTAGTGTAACGCATAGAGATGGAATAATTATTTACTACATCGCATAGGATTATGAAATGAGGTGATCAATCAATGCAGCGAACATCGCCTCTTGTTTTTTCTTTTCGGAAGGACCCATTACGAGCTTGGCGGCGCCATTGCTAAAGTCTCAACATCTCAACAGTTCGACTGACAAGCGAAAATTTTTGTGTTCTGGTTTAGGGAGACGATAGGGGGACAGACCCCCTTTTTTCCCTTAGTTGGGAAAAGCTGTACCGGGTTGTTTATAGGCGTACCTTATAGTGATTATTTTGGGACCGAAAAGGGGGAGACGGGCCGCCTACCCCCTTTAGTGGGACGGCGCGCACACGATGCCGTTTAAATTTCGATGTCGTGAATAAGGATAATTGAGCTCGTTTATTGTTTGGCTTATCTGAGGAGGCCGGCCTCCTTATCAACAAAAATCCGTGATTATGGTTTTTTTATTATTATTAGAGCTCCCTAGATTCACGTTATATTATCTCTACAAATCTAAGCTCTCAACTTACGTATACGAACCCGGGCTCGCTTTCACAAACGGTGTGTGAGTTTGACATTCTGTTTTCATCGCTCGACCGGTACGAGCGGTGTATGACATTGGTTCTAGCAGGAAAAATGCATTTACGCACCATCCAGCCGACCCAAGGGGGCCTGAAGTGTATGTCGGGCTCAGGTCGTGAAGCGATAGCTACTACCGACTAAAAACTGCTATCTGTTAGTTGGCCCTATTGGCTTTTTACTGCGGGTGAACATTGCCGGTGCGCATGCACCTTTACAGTAGCGGCTCATTTGACCTCGAGCGCGGTGTATTTTCTGCAAAAGTTTTCAAATGTCAATCAGTTCCATGCGTGATCTTCTAGCGGAAGGACGTCTGTTTTATTTGATATTGTTTTCGTTTATTTTTAACGAGTGACCGGTGTTAGTGATGTAGAATTCCAACAGGGAATATTTTAATATGTTGATGTGTTCCGGAAGATTCGACCTGCATGTTGCTCCAAGGAACGTGGCGTTGCCGACGGTGATCGTATGCTGATGTCAACACATGCGCGTGCAGCACGGGCAGCGTCCGCAGCCTATAGCCGACTCACATTTAACTGATACGGGACGACGGCATCGAAGAGCAAGTCTTGGGGATGTTTGGAGGAAACCCTACACGAGGTACGCTGTCGATGGGACAGGAATTCTGTCTTAACCACTTGGGCATTTGGAGAGTGTTAAAAGGGGATGGCCAGCATTCACATCCCTGTCGTCGAGTGCAATGTGTTCTGCCACGTCACCATGTACTAACTACTCGTAATGTGGTCCGATGTCAATGCCCATGCTATAATTCAAAGTGCGCGTAGATCGAGTACGGTCTAATTATTATTCATCCTTGTGAAGTGTGTAGAATTTTGGAGAAGGCAATATTGAACAACATTTTTACAAAGTAGATGTTCAATTAACTAAAGGAATAAAGTGAAAAATTTCATACAATCAATAATTTGTTATAGCGAGTTACGTAAGATAAAATCAGGTGATAGGACCATATGATAAGTTCATGACCCGCAGCTGCTGTTGCCGGCGTTATCGCGCGGCGGTGTTTTTAAAGTCTCAAACAAATAATATTGCATAAAATATTTAATCAGACTTTTAAAATTGAAGTAGCACTAAATGACATGAATTGAATATCGATGCTGATAATGCCCTTAGCAGGAACGATAGGGTTTTTGTTACATATTGTATACTATAAGAGGCAGTACTCTGCTAGATTGCAGACGAAGTAGAAGGACATGACCGGAAAGTACCTCACGTTCACATGAAATGCCACAAAGTAACAGCTATGCAGACCTGTACTGTGCTATTTGTAAGTTTCTGGTGGCTCATCCCAAGGAAACAAGGACGACAGGTGGGAGGGCTCTGACTGATCGCCTCGTCCTTCTTATCTCCCACAATTTGCCTACTGCTGGGTTTCGGCCTCTTTCGAGCCCTTCT
>JAFELO010000207.1:491439-516878 GCA_017140195.1 Eumaeus atala
GCCGTAAAGTGACAGCAATGCTACATTTTTGCGGTTTGTAAGGGCCCAGCCCATTGGGGAGACGTGCAGAAAAGGGCAACGCGTCTGCATGACAATAATGGGAAGAAAGAATCAATAGATATTAAAATTAAAAATATCTCTCTGTTAAGTCCAGAGTTTCATAATCTAGTGTTCCGCCGTTATGGTTTTTCGACAGTCATGAGTTGCAGGTGGACCATTAGAAGATTATCCACAAAGGCGGAAGTTATGTAGATGCGTTGCTTTTCTTTACCCCGACCCAAAGTTGTTCGACGACTAGATGGCTCAGTCGGTAACATGGCGGTTAGACTGCATGTTACGCCAGATGTCGCGGGTTCGATCCCGCCTAGGTCATGGATGTTCATTTACGTCTTATATGTATTTCTATAATAATCTTAAATATATATCCGTTGTCTAGTACCTGTAACACAAGTCCTTACGGTATTTAGCTCAGGACTAGGCTAACGTGGTGTGATAAGTCCACAGATATTATTATTATCATAGTTCCACTGGACCTCCAATAAAACAACACAAAACGCTACAACGTAGCAATCACTCGGGGCTGGTATTACGTAAGCTCTAAATATCTCCCCAATCGTGTGGCTGGTGGCTGTGCAGTGGCAACGTTTTACAGTTTACGGATTAAGATATAGCCCAACTGCCGTGTTAGTGTGATTTGTCTCTGCATACATACAAATGTGTTTTTTTACTGGCATAGACTCAGATTTTTCTCGTTTGCCTCCTAAACGAGAAATCTGAGCTACCTACTCGCATAGACATCTATATTATATTTGTCATACAGATGCGTTGCCCTCCTATCCTCCTTCACTCTAATGGGTCGTCAGCTACACGCACAGTTGTTACTTTACGGCGGTGTCATGTGAACGAGACGTGCCTCGTCGTGGGCCCCATCCGACTGCAATGCATCGCACTATAAATGTGTGTGTATGTGTTCTCACGTTTAAATAACGCGTTTAAACAATGAGGTAAGCTAAATGAGTTATCATTGATATTGATGGATTGTACTTTCCAGTTATTTAACTGTTATTATAAGCTAAACTTTGCTTTGGCCGTAATTAACTGTGGGAAAAAATTTGGCAATACGCAAGTCACGGTATTTTTTGTTCCCCGGGCCGTAACGCACGGCGCGTGCGTTATATGGCATGTTCGGGTTTGGTACAAGCCATAGAAAACATGCCTTTTATAGTTTATATAAACAAAACTCTTCCGTTACCGTCAGGATGACAACGCACAACCGAAACTCCTGTACCTAGAAACTTGAGAGCAGATGTTCCATTAATGATGCGGGCGCTAAGAAATTATATTAAGAAATTCAACTTCTGAGGGGGTGGAGTTTATAATGTGTAATTTAACCACGTTACTCGTGTGATAACGCGCGGCGCTGCGAGTCTACTTTGTAGCCGAATTGGGCTGGTGCGACCGGGGAGGTACCTCGTGCTCACACGAAACAACCGTAAACACCGTGGTCGGTAGCCATCAAATGGAATCTCCTTTGCCCCCTATACTGTAAAAAAAGATTTTATAAATGGCAGGGCCAAAAAGGAGGTTAAATTCTGTTGTATCAGCCTACTCTCATAACATACAGGCTTAAGAATAAATTGATAAGTAAAATTCGGTCCCTAGTCTGTCTTTATGTTAAGTACTTAACCTTCATAAATATAGTCATTATGCACAAAAATATGTTTTCAAATCAAAAGTACTCTGCAGTTTAATTATATTGGATAGATTTCTTGTTCAAGTTTCTTTGTAATTCATTTGTGACTTGCAATATGAACCAAAATGAAAATTTATAATGGACCATACGAAGAGATCGCAAGAAAGAGATGAATACGTTTTGCAATGTTACTCGTAGAATATATAGGTATAACCCGGACTTTCAGGCATCGCGTGTAGGTACGAACATTATTTGACTAACGCTGTATCGTGGACTTTTATGGGTATTGACTGAATAAAATCAAATAAAAACATTTTGTTGCCCATAAACACATATTTAACTTTTAACACGCATAGACATATGAATCATATCTCGAATTATCGTACATGTTGCGTCAATGCTAGCGGGTTCGAATTCCGTCCAGGTCATGGGTATTCTACGTATTATATGTAATCTATGAATTTTATGTATTTCTATGATAAACATCTTAACATTTTTAATAGTACTAAATATATTTCCTTCTTCTAGTACTTGTAACACAAGTCCTTACGATACTTACCACAGGGCTAGGCCAACGTGGTGTCCCCACAATGGTTCAAGCCTTGTCGTGGCGGTGGGGCTCAGTAGCCTGGGGTTATCCGAGACACCTTGAGCGAAGCCAATTGAACCGAGGAGATGATGGCTCTTAATACCCCTCCTATAAGAAGAGGGGACAGAAGAGCAGGAGGAGGTGCCGCTCTTTGTACCCCTCTTATAAGAAGAGGGGACAAAAGAGAAAAAGTGGCGACGCTTTTGCGCACGTGGCATGGGGCGAGGATGGGAACCTCACCCCATTGCACTGTCCCAAAGTCGGTGGGGTTGTCCTGTTGTGCCGGACAACCCCATCTGTGGAGGTGGCATCGGTCTCTTCGGGGGCTGACTTGCCGTCGAGGTACCCTGATGATTTGTTGTTTCGGGGCACCTCATCAAAGGCGGCACCGGTGGCACTCGCGGTGGTTTTTGTGGGTATTTGGCACTATATAATGTGCAGCGAGCCCCACACACCACTGGACCCCACCCAGGGCCAGTGAAGGAGCGTAAATGCGTTTCCCCGCGTCCATAAAAAAAAAAAAGAAAGGCCAACGTGGTGTGATAATTCCACAGATATTATTATGACATAAAATACGTT
This sequence comes from Eumaeus atala, assembly GCA_017140195.1. Classification (NCBI taxonomy): domain Eukaryota; kingdom Metazoa; phylum Arthropoda; class Insecta; order Lepidoptera; family Lycaenidae; genus Eumaeus; species Eumaeus atala. The sequence goes on from JAFELO010000207.1 coordinate 494,301, forward strand.
CAGTATTTTATTAGCACGTTCTGCTGGACATTAATATCCTGGTCCACGCTGCGAAAATATAACGTAACATGTACATACTCTTTATATGAAGCGTGCCCGAACGGCATTTGTGTTTCAAATTATGATCTAGAAATAAACGCTTTTTCTGACATGACAAGAAATAGTGGTAATACATTATTTAAAATGTACGTCTGGCAGACGAGCAGTGGGATGGTATGGTGATTACCGATGCTAATAAACATTGGACAATCACATTTTATTCTGTCTTCCATTCTATCTCTTCAGCAGACTTTCGGGTCCTTTCAATATAATCAATAGTAAAATATGTGATAATTTATTATTGACTTAAATAATAATCATCTTCATAAGCTGTTATTAGTCCACTGATGGAAATAAGTTTCTTTCAATTAACGCCAAGAAGACCGAACTCCATATCACCACCGAATGATAACGGATCTCTAACTCCTCTGGTTAAGTGACTCGAAGTGTGTCTGGCCCTCCTAAACCATAGCTCCCCACACAAGATCTTGCGCGATTTCCCGTAGGCCTCCTTCCACTGTTACTCTACTGGTTTACGCCCAATTGGTGACCGAGTCAACGCAGCCTATAAAGTAACATGCACATAGGTACGGATAAGTATGACTGTCGAAGTTTACATGTGTCACGACAAGAAAAGGTTTTTTTTTATAGAATAGAGGGAAAATGAGACATCGGAGCATTTTTACGACTACCGACGCCGACAAACATCCTCATAACTACCATGCTCATGCGTTGCACTCCTCACATCGCCAAAGTGCAATCGGCTACCCATAAACCACACGAAACGCGACACTGAAGATGTCATTTTACGGTAGTACTATGTGAGCGAGTCCCCGGTCGTGCCGAACCAATTTCGGTGCACAGGAGGATGTAGTGTCACGCACTGTGCATGGCACTACCTCTTCTTGAAAGTTTGAAACGAAATCACAATACAAATATCATATTCATAGATTCGTCCTAATAGACGTTACTGTAATTATATATAAGTATATTTTTTATTACAAATTATTGCCTTCAGAATGACAAAACCTGTAAACGGTTCATATCCGCGCAGGCGAAAAATACATTAATCTAAACAAAGAATGTCAAATACTGAGTTGAAAAAAATAGAGCTTTGGAAACATTTTAGCGATTATTGTATAATGGATGGAACATATATTGTTGGTAAATTTAATTATTATTATATATAACAATAAAACTACTTTTACGGATTTTATCGCGGTTCACTTAATACTTTATTTAGGTTGCTGCAACGCTTCTGAGATGAACGTTGTATATTGTAATAATTATTACGTGTACAAGTTGAAACTGCCCAAACTATACAGAAATTGCAGCAAAAACCAGTTGTTCACAGGCCTACGGATTCTCATATTCTCTGTGGGATAAAATTTTCTATAACCATAACGACGAAGAAAATTTTTCTTTAACGATATCTCCTGAAAGAAATAAGCATTTTTTATTTGGCTTATCGGTGTCGGGTTGGTTTTTTTTTAGCAAAAATGTCGGAACAGTTTCTGGATTCAATCCATTGTTTACATTTGCGTTCTTAATCGAGATGCTTTGTACTCGTATATTATAAGTGTGCATAAACGGTAGGAGCCTATGGTAAATTCCGACGCCCATAAACATCTGCGTAGTCTAATCTCTATATATACGTGTTGTCCCCCTTCACCTTTTCTTTCCAATGCGTTTTCGGAAATTTACACACAGCACGAAGTGCGACACTACAACTGTCACTTGGCGTTGGCACCATGATAAGCGAGATACCATTTCTTACTAAATAATAATAAGTAATACCGAGAAACACTAGAACTGGAACGTGGACTGACATTCCACGTTCACGTACATCGGCTATTGCCCGAAGACATACAAAAAATAATCACAAACTAGTATTTTTCAACACTATATAAATAAGTTCAATTTTTTAATTTTATTATGAACCTATTTTAATACTTACTTTGTCCGTCTCAGATTTGAAGAGCAAAATATGTTGTCCAGCTCCAAACTTTGTTATATGATAAAGCGAGATCTTTGCGACTTGAACATTGATGTAAATAAAACAATTGAAGTATCATATTGTTTTTATTACAACAAAACAACTTCAAGCCATTTCCTTAATAAGTTATGAGAGAGAATAGAGCGTTACATATCCTTACATACCTGCCTCGTCTCCTCCTCACTCATAACTCTCCTCGTACAAACACACCGGTCGCGAAGGCACTTGTCTTGTTGATATGTCTTAGTCTTCCCCGGTATCTATATACTAGTAATGAATCACTTTCCTGTGAGTATATAAAAGCGGTACGCTTATTGTCAATTGTCAGTAGATAGACAGGATGTGTCACCTAAGCTGTGGCGACTCACAGCTTAGGTAGTGGTACAGATTTGATTTCAACTTGAGGCACTTATAAAGGAAACAATTTAAATTTTCACTTATCTAATCAATATCAGAAACCATTTGCTCTGCACTGGAGGAACACTTCACAAGGAAATAGTATAGAGATACACATAGATGAGTGATATATATGATATATAAATTTACGGTGGGTAAGTTCGCCATTCCGCCTTTTGTCAGCGCATAATACAGGAGACATTCCTTTCTCTTGTCGATTCTTAAATCGGTAATCGGATTATAACTGAGGTATCTCAATGCCCTAGTTATAATAATATTCTAAAAATAATAAAACAAAACACGAACTAAAAATATCTAACAACTTAGGATAGTTAGTTTTTAATCCGGTGTCCAGTGACCGTATTCGCCTTAATCTATTTGCTTTCGCATTTAACATGTGACATGTATTACATTTTCATACTAGACTTAATAGTCTGGTTAGTACTAATCCTAATAATGCTATTAATCTGATAATTTGTGTGTATGTTTGTTATTTCTCCACCTAAAAACTACTGAACAGAATTTTGATAAACTTTAGCATAGACATAGATTATAAAATGCAATAAATTATAACATATTTTTTTGTATCCCGAAAAAAATTAAAGGTGTAATTTTCCTTACCTTATGAAAAAATTTCGGCGGTCAAAACCACGGGGCGCAGCTAGTTAGTTACAAAACGATCAATGAAAGATATTGAATAAGACATTTACAAATGTACACATTGTTAACAATGCGCTTGCGTCTGCACGCTTAGATGCATATATATCGTCGCAAATCCTTACAAATAAAAAAAAAGAAATAGACACCTTATGACTACATGCCATGAGTATGTTTTTTGATGGTTATTAAAACTATTCAAATACAATTATCATAACTGATAACTACACCATTCTGAAGCATCGGCTTCAGTGGTATATTATCAGACAAGTCAGTCAGTTTATTTAATGACTTTTAACGAGCATCATTTCGCAAAAGGTACCACGGACAAATCGCTGTGCTGGGCTGGTCTCAAGAACACTGTCGATATTTAATAACAAAAACAACACATCTTTAAGCCAGTTCCATAATAGGGAAGGCATAGAGAGCAGAGCGCCACCTATTACAATCTTCACCTTCTCCATATTTAACGTTACGTTCCGCAATAGTATATTTAACATATACATTGTCCCTTTAATGACTCTTGCGTCCTGCGAAATTGACAGTCTGATGGCTACATGTCGCCTCAGGCCGGTCTAATTTAAACGACAATATTTTCTAAATCAAACTTGCTCAATTTTGATGCGATATAATGTTTTTAACCTAAAATTTTTTTGAATCGAATAAATCTCTTATTGACCAATGTAGTTCCTCTGCATATTTGGGTAGTACAGTAACAAAACTTCTGTAATAGCGATACCGATGTACCATGTGTATTACGAGCTCGAGTAACTTCTCTGTAATAATGTTCTTTGGAATTATTAATGTGTTGAGGTAGCACATGTACTGGGCCAAATGAACGGGCGTAATAAATAATGAGAAGTATCAGTTCAGTTGAATTAGTAACTATAGCTCGTTCCGCCTGCCCCTGCAATACGTTCGCGCACGACAAACAATATTAAAATTGTCCTGAAAGATATTGAACTATACTGATATCAATAATATAATAAAGCTGAAGATAATCTCTTTAAATATAACGCGTCAAAATTTGGAATTACAAGTGGGATTTGAAAAAATCTTTTTGTGTTCGATACTTACATTCAATAGGAAGGTCATATCTACGCCGTACACTTATTAAACACACCAGTAGCCACCTGTGCTTTCACCTTTTAAATTCAGTCCTATTAGTCGTGATCAATAATCCTATTGGTCGTAACCAATAATCCTGACTGTACCAATAATCCCAATAATCCGGACTGAATCCACAAGGTGAAACTACAGGGTGCTGTTACTGTGTTTAATAAATGTATACTAATACAACTAAAAGAGTTTGCCTTTTTGTTGAACGCGCAAAACTCAGTAACAACTCCGATTTTAAAACTATCTCAGCGTTAGCTGGCCCATTTACCAATAAATGTTATAAGACGAATGCCACTGAGATATGACAAATAGGACCGGTTTAATGTAGATCCAGCGAGTAAAACAGCGATCATTAATTGACCATTGACTAGAAAGGCCCTCTTTATAGTATAGAGGAGCAAACAAGTAATACGCCCCTTTTAGCGATTACCAATGCCCATGCACATCCGTACAATTACTACGGCGAAGCGTTGCCGTCCTTTCAGTCGACTACAAACATACCGCACGAAACGAGTATCATGTGAGCGAGAGGTACCTCCCTGGTCATGCCGGTCCAATTCCATTGCAATGCAGCATGGCACTACCTCTTACTATATGTTGTACTAAGTTATTTATTACAATAATAAATCTACAATACTTATGCGCCTGCCAAACGTTACTTCAATGTTTCTTTTAGTTACCTATAATTGATCAACAATTACACTAAATCTTCGTATAGTAGATGTACTTTGCCAGTTAGTACCTATCATTGATCAACAATTAGACTAAATCTTCGTATAGTAGATGTACTTTGCCAGTTAGTACCTATCATTGATCAACAATTAGACTAAATCTTCGTAAAGTAGGTGTACTTTGCCAATTAGTACCAATCATTGATTAACAATTTGACTAAGTCTTCGTAAAGTAGATGTACTTTGTCAGTAAGTACCTATCATTGATCAACAATTAGACTAAGTTTTCGTATAGTAGATGTACTTTGCCAGTTAGTACCTATCATTGAACAACAACTAGACTAGATCTTCGTGTAATACCCGTATTTTGCCAACGTCCATCTTCGTCGCTCTATTAATAATGCCCACGCTGTACTCCTATTACTTATTGCAATTATAAAAATGTCAATTGAGTTTACCTTCTTGTGATGAATAGTACTATAATCATACGTAGATGCGCTTTAATTATTTAGCATATACGTTCAATTTGGTACAGTAGCCGACTTTCTAGCCATAGGAATATGTACATGGACGGCTGAGATTATGAGGATGATAATAATTTGATCTGTCAGTGGAAATCTAAGGCGTATGTCTGTACATACGCTTAAGAGATGAGGGCATGCGGGTGTATGGATATGTTAGAATGTATGAAGGTTGTATATGTATTATATACAATTACAATGACCAATGTATGGCACTCTTTTTGGCGTACGGATCTTAACATTCCGTGGAGTGATATAATACGTGGTCAACTTTTTCACTTACTTTAAGATTATGTGTATTATCGCCTCTGTAGTGTAACGGTGCGGGTGTCGCCTGTTGAGACCGTTAGTCTCGTGGGGTCCGGGCTTGGAACCCCAGTCGGGCAACTATTATTAAATGTTTCTCAGATTATTCTGAGTACGCACTACATCGCACTACATTGTCCGGGATTGGAATATGTCCGAAGTGGCCATAGGTTTGCCACCTATGATATCATGGGCCTCAGTACCTTTTTTTTTGACGCGGGAAAAAGCATTTACGAAAGACCCCTGGGTGGGGTCCAGTGGTGTGTGGGACTCGCGGCACATGATAGTGCCGAATACCCACAAAAACCACCGCGAGTGCTATCAGTTCCGCCCTTGGTGCGGTGCCCCAGAACAACACTCATCAGGGCACCTCGACGGTTAGTCAGCCCCCTAAGGAACCAACAAAACCTTCACAAACGGGATTGCCCAGCCCTACATGACAACTCCACCGACTTTGGAACAATGCAATGAGGTAAGGTTCCCATCATCGCCCCTTGTTCTCTTCTTATAAGAGGGGTACCGAGAGCGATTCCTCCTCCCGACCTTTAAGCCCCCTCTTCCTATAAGTGGGGTGCAAACATCCTCCTTGGTTCAACTGGCTTCGCCTTGGTTCACCCCAGGCTACTAAGCACCACCGCCACGACAAGGCTTGAACCATTGTGGGGATGGGCCTCTGTACCTTGGCTAATCGTGGGTATTCTAGTATATCTACTGGACTTACGAGTTGTGGATGTACTAGCACGCCTACCTGCCTACCTCTTCAGTGATAACAGGCGTGAAGGTATTTTGAAGATCTTACATATTGGCCCGTTTAAGGACCGTTGAACGTTCTTTTTTATAAATAACAATATTCCAAAGTATGTCTCTCTGTATATGATCGATTTTCTCGATATCTACTGAACAGATATTTATGTGGTTTTGAATACAGCGATTCCCGAGCAAGGTTTGATTATATAATTTGGCCCCTGTTATTCATGCGCGAGATCGGCGCGTCTAGCTGTGTATTATTTTCAAACTTTGTGTATCGTATTGTGTATTGTGTATTGTATACATAACAAAAATGTGTAATTTTCAAAAATAACGATATTACTGGAAACAGACTAACTTGCTAAGGTATAACATGAAAAATGAATTAATAGACTTAAGGTAACATCGTCATTGCAGACAATAAAACAGAATAAATTAATTATTTAAAACATAGAAATCTTACAGTCATCATATTATAAAGTCAAGCGTCAAGCGAAATTCGAACCAATTGCTAACTAGACCACCATATAAATCTTATAGATTAGTAAGAACATTTAGAATATCTTGTCACATGAATATCAGTGACGCTACAATTAAAAGTTGGACCTTTTTTTCATAAATATAAAGTTTTATTTAAAATGACAACAATACAAAGAACAACACGAATATTTTTAAAGCGTTTAAACATTTTTATTTCTTTAAGAAGTTTCAATCTTTAATAACTCGAAAACATCGTGTTATTGCGCCGAAACTGTGCGCGGGGCGGGGCGAGTGCGCTACGGCAGTAGTAGCTACCGAGTAGCGCGAGGCGCTCGCTACGCCGTAGCACTGCGTTCGTTACCTTGTGAACAGTGACGACCTGTGAATTACAACTCACCTGAAATTGTTGTGTGTGTATAAACGTGTTGTGTTTGTGTGTGCATTGCAAAGGTAATTATGTGTTTTTGATATTTCTGACGCACTCAGGTCTGTTGTTGACGTCTCATGAGAAACCTTTTGTTAGTTAAACTCAAGTTGTTCGTTCGCCTTATTTAATTAGATCAAAATGAATTGTTGTGAAGCGGATCTTTTAAACTGATATATTTTTTAAAACTACTAGTGTACTACTAGTACAAAGTATGAATTAAATTTTATATTTAATATCAAAAACTTTCTATATCAAAAAACGTATACATTATCAATCAGTATTCAATAGGTATTTTAGCAGTTTTTATTATTATCTTATAATTAAGTAATATTATAATAAAGTAAGTGTCGTGTGCATCTTATTTGGTAACATACGTATTGTACTGATGTGAAATTAATTTAACAATTTTACGAGGGATGTTTCACAATGAATTTTTCATACATATATACATCTGAACACAAAATATTTATTATAACTATTGCTGTGGGGACCATTTTTTGTTTGTTAGAAATGGATAATGAAATTTAATAATTGTTATAGTGGCAGTAGAACGGACATGAAAGTATCATATAGCAGTTTTTAGGACGAGGTAGTGCCATGCTACATACGAGGAGGTAGTGCCGTGCATAGTACATTACAATATATCCTATGCAACGGAATTGGGCCGGCACGAACAGGGAGGTACCTCTCGTTCACATAATATCGCAGTAAAGTGCCATCTTTCCGTGCGGTTTGTGAGTGGCCGGTGGCCTATTGGGGAGGGGGGGAGGGTTGCCCCTTGTTTTATATAAAAAAATGACAGTGGAATTACCGCATTTGATAAAAGTAAGCAGATCACTATATCAATATCATCAGAAGTGCTATACGGGGTTCACACGTTTCATCCCTCTTTGAATAGCGCAAACATTTTATTTTTTAATCTAAACTCTACTTTATTCTATAACGTTCCACTGTCGGTGGTAATATCTACTTGTTACATTTCGTCCTTTACAATGATAGAAGCGAGATAATTACGATTGATTTTAAAGGAAAACGTTCTTCAACCCTAAGAAATATCGTTGAATAGCGGAGACATTAATGAACATTTGTCTAACACTTAGTTTATAGTCGCCGACAGAAGAATATTATATAAAGTGATAAAACGTTTCGATTACTTTCTACATTAATTTAAATGTATTATATTTTTAATTACATATTAATTTGAATGTATCATTACAATACGTAAAGCTTTTTAAATGACCAACTTTCTTACCTTCAATATCATAACATAAATACATGTCAGAAATATTGTGTAAGGATATATGTTAAGGTACAAAAACATTTCGTTTTAGAACTTTTTGTATTGAACAGTTAAATTGGACAAGATTTTTACTAAAAACTTTCGCGGTGTGGCGAATAAAGAAATATATTCAGGATAAGTGGACATACTCCACGTCAGTTGTGTTATAGAAATATAGAAATATTGTCGCACACACTGCAATATTAAAGTGTTTTGGTTAGGCAGTATTGCATATCGTAGCATAGGCGCTTTATGTGTTAATAAATCGAAACCACACTACATAATGAAGCAACGCTCGATGAGGACAACATTCTGTCAGGAATGCTTCTTTAAGGATATTTAAATTTGATCCGACAAACCGTAGAGGCTATGGTGTACAAGACGCGACACGGCATATCTCTTTAGGTGGGCATCGTGTGAGCGAAAAGTACCTTCCCCGTCAGTTCGATTTGTTACAATATACCAATGGCACCACCGTTTACAAAAGTATGTATTACGATAACTCCCACACTCGTTTATTATTTTGTGTGAACCTTCGTGCCCAATAGTGAGACATAGTAACAAATAAGTTCACTTGTTCATAGATTTTAGCTCTGTTCAAAAGTAAACATAAATAATACAGAGGCCTGTAAATACATAAGTATTTTTACAAGTGTCAACTCGTAAAAATTACATGTGATCTCTGCACAAACTTTTTGTTACATTTTTCGCCCGAGAATCGAACCCAGGAGCTCGCGACTGCGGTTGAATATGCTTACTACTAGACCACGAGGTACGCAACAAATAAACATGGTAAATTGTATACACCATGTACAGATCTAGTTTATTTTACGAAAGTAATATTTAAAGATACATGTAAATGCAAGAAATATGTTCAAATGACTGAATGATTAATATACGCGCGAATGCATAGTATATGTTACCATTCTTGCCTTGATATATATTTATATACGTATTAACAATTAATCGGACCCGCCAGAATTTCCCGCGGAATGAGAAGTAATGAAACGTGGCCTTTGTCCTTTTGAATGACAGACCTCTTTGCAATTTCATTCAAATTTATTCAGCTGAATAAAAGTCATGGGGCGAAAACGTCCCCAACATCCCAAACTTTTGAATCGAAATATCACATTAGTTTGATATTACTTATTACATTAATATGGATTTATAATATTTGAATATACATCTAGTTTGAAAATATGATGACATAATATTAACAGATAGTAGACATGTTTTATTTAAGGGCCTCGGTGGTCTAAAGGTTAGCGGTTCTGATTTCTATGCTTCAGGATCAAACTCCGCTATCTACCAATGAGTTTTTCTTACTCTATTTATCCAACTACATTTTTTGAGTGCTCTGATGGTGAAGAAAAAGTGTAAGGAAACTCGGACACGTGTATTCTAATTCGAACAAATCTAGGATTGCGTATGGTTTCCCTTCTGGGTGGCAGTGGTTAGCTGGCAGTCGCTCTGTTAGGTTAGGTTGCTGACCTCCCCACCATGGTCCAAGCCTTGACGTGGCGGTGGGGCTCAGTAGCCTGGGGTGTTCCGAGACACCTTGGACGAAGCCTATTGAACCGAGGAGGTGGCGGCTCTTAGTACCCCTTCTATAAGAAGAGGGGACTAAAGAGCAGGAGGAGGTGGGGTTATCCTATATAATGTGCCGCGAGCCCCACATACCAGTGGATCTCACCCAGTGCCAGTGATGGCGCGTAAATGTGATTCCCCACGTCAAAAAAAAAGTTGCTGACCCCGATTTAATCGGATGAAACAGATCTCTCTTTAGAAACGGGATGTGGCTGTGCAAGAGTGAGAGAGCGAGAAAGAGAGAGAGATACTACTATCTCTCTCTCTCTCGCTATATATTTTATATACCGAAATTGCTCGCAGTAAACCCATATTTGTATTTTATCTATTCTATCAATCTCTCGCTAACAGCAAGCTAAGCGTGTAAGGGCTTAATTGAAATAGATTTTTATCTATATTAATAACAGGGGGGCCCATGACAATAATGTTTTTTGTTTTATAAAAAAAAAATGTAGAATGCCCTTATCCTTATCCATTCCATTCCATTCAAGTCTTGTAGTCATTTATGATTTTGCTGCATGTTGGTTATCACTTTCCGTCGCCTCCCCCAAATTGGTAGAAGGTTATCCCCGATATCCTTATATAATAATATTATACTTGTTTTTTTTGGTTTCCCGGGGAAGTGGTTTACATTTTACCCTGGGTTTGTGGTCGATTAAACTACTTTATTTTTTATTATCACATGGCCTGGCCAGGTAGGGCAAAGTAAAAAAAAATGCAGGGTATCTGGCTGGTCCACCGTATGGATCTTAGGACAATTTCCCGATGCACTCCGGAACCTTGGTCCTTACATACAGCTTATAGATAACGTAACGTATGTCGCGCACTTCACTCTCAATTGAAACAGGCAGTATCATTTCTTTTGAGAAAGCGAGGGATGGAGCATTTCTACACGGAGAGTAAGCGTCACACAGAGCTGGTCAAAATCTCTGCCGCGCGGTGTCTTACTAATACCATACTGCGTGTCAGTGTTCGAAAGAAATCGGAAATATATATATATAAAAAAAAAGAATTAACAGTTTTAGAGAAAAGGTTACTGTAATTCAGTAGTCATCGTATAATTGTTCAATCATTGTCGTTATATATCCACAATATTAAAGCGTCTTCTTTTAAGCGTTATCGTTATGTCCCTTGTTATCTAAACTATATTTTTTTTAAGTACCTGTTCCCGGTAAAATATTGTTGCAATGTTATAATTAATTTGTGTCCCCAGTGTAATTATTTGTATCTCTAGCTTTATCAAATTGGTCCGGATATAAATGACTCGACAGCGTGATCGTGTCGTATTCCTTGTGTAAAATATTCTGGATATCCTTAGATATCAATTCGTATCCCTAGTGTAAATATTTTTTCTGTCGCTTTATCAATTTCTATCCCAAGTGTAAATATTATTTCGATCGTGTTATCGATTTTGTTATTTTCTATCCCAGGTGAAAGTGTTTTTATAATTCTTTAGTATGTTAGGTTGTTGACCTTTCCCCACCATGGTTGTGTCGTGGCGGTGGGGCTCGGTAGCCTGGGATTATCAGAGGCATCTTGGGCGAAGCCAATTGAACCGAGGAGGTGGCGGCTCTTAGTACCCCTCCTATAAGAAGAGGGGACTAAAGAGCAGGAGGAGGTGCCGCTCCTTGTACGTCCCTTATAAGGAGAGGGGACAAAAGAGCAAAAAGTGGCGGCGCATTTGCGCACGGGGCAAGGGGCGAGGATGGAAACCTCACCCCATTACACTGTACTAAAGACGGTGGGGTTGTCCTGTGGTGCGGGACAACCCTATCTGTGGAGGTGGCGTCGGACTCTTCGGGGGCTGACTTGCCGTCGAGGTGCCCTGATGATTTGTTGTGCCCTGATGATTCCGGGGCACCTCATCAAAGGCGGCACTGGTGGCACTCGCTTTGGTTTTTGTGAGTATTAGGCACTATATAATGTGCCGCGAGCCCCACACACCACTGGACCCCACCCAGGGCCAGTGAAGGCGCGTAAATGCGTTTCCCCGCGTCAACAAAAAAAAAAAAAAATAACAAAAAGGAAAAAAAGGTTGTTGACCTTTAACCGAAGTGTAAATCATGTTTATGGATATATTGATTATAAACGCAAATGTACCACGTAGTGTAACGTTTTAAGAATATATGTGCTTATAGTATAATTTTTGTAAACTGATTATATTTTTTGGGCCAAAATCTTCTCTAGGCGCTACGCGTTTACATTCTGGAAATAGTTTAACATGGCGTGTCCGGAGTGAAACCCTTATCCGGAAGAGGTGGCGAGTGAAAATTCGAGTTTGGCTGTGCAGTTTTATATAGTTATTGTTTTGTTTTTACTTGGAGTACACCTGCAATTTATATTTTAATTTACTATTAAAACTTTTGCTGCATGTGCAACGGAATTGGACGGCACGACCGGGGAAGTACCTCTCGCTCACTTGATACCGGCGTAAGGTGACAGCGTCGCTGTCCCATTTCGTGCGATCTGTGAATAGTCATGTGAATGGCCCATTGGAGGGGGGGAGGGTGAAGGAGGGCAACGCCTCTGCGTAACAATCGTGTGAACATCCATGGACGTCGGTTACCATCAAAAGGCAACGATTTCTCGTTTGCCCCCTTATGTTATAAAAAAACTAAGTCATTTTAATTTCAACTTTACAAAACATTAAGTCTTATTGATTGAATAATGATTAAATGTGTGGTTTGGAAGCGATATCATATATTCTGGCCGTATACCGATATTGTTACCGAGATAAAATGTAAGGATAGGGATGATAATGGATGTCGATATTCACCAACTTGGTCCCGGTGGTTCGTTTGTCCCCCTTTACTATAAAAAAATCCTCACCATATTTCTGTATACTCACAATATGTATCTCTGATGTAAATATATTCTGCAATTTCATCACTAAAAAATCCGTGATCACCTTTTATGCCCTGAAGTCAATTCGGGCATTCTGTGAGCCTAGAGTTTAGTGGCATAGAGTTCTCAAAGTTGACGGACGAGTCCGGTCGGCCCCTCGTAGGTGAACAATCCAAACGGGCTGTGCCGATTAGTCGGTAATTAGAATTCTTAATCATTGTATCATCGTATTTTGTAAAAAGAACACAAAAAATGTCTCCGAGCAATGTCGACAATATCAGTAGATATCTTTGTTGGGTATCGTTTTATTTATTTTCTACAGATAAAGCCATTCTTGACAAATCTATCAATTCTGGATGATCCCGGTAATATTTGATACGACTTTTCGCGCCGCCCTTACGCCAGTAGATGATAGATTATGTTATCGAGTCGGGCGTATTAGTAAAACACAATGGTATTGCTACATTCCAACTGAATCTGTTTTTACCGGACCTGAACTTGTGCCATGGAATCGAAGAGAACTACAATACAGCTTCATTGAATTGCTAGAAGTGTTCCTTGGGCGACAGACTCGGTTTAGTGTCTGAAGAAAGACGAGAAATGGCGAGGACTGGGCGAGCCATACCCCTCTACATCCTCAGACGCGCGGTAGTCTTGGAAAACATAACCAGCTCGGTGGTATTATTTGAGATAGCCAAATCGTAAATCGTATTGGGATTAGTCCTTACTCCGAAGGTCCGTGTCGAACTGAATAAGTCAGGTACAGCACTTCAACGTAAAAAGTACCGGTATTACCGGAAGTCTCTTCTAATATCGTTGTCAAATAATGGCTACGCGCTTCGTACTTATGAGAATCTCTAGTTCAACCTTATGGCTTCGGCGCCTGTTAGCGTCGGGTAGACCGAGCCTTGTGACTACCGACGCCCATGAACATCTCCATACATATGAACTGGGGAGGTTCTTAAAGTCAGTAGTGGAAAATAAAAATTGCATCCTAGGACCAGTCGTTAAATAATTCTTTCGAGTCTATTAACTTACTATTTGACGTAAATAAGAAACTCATCATTTTATGACAGTAAAATACACATTAAAACTATTTGAAACGTTCATTTCATTGCAAACTTTGACTAAAACACCTCATTCATATATAATTAAAAATGTAAGAATATTTATTTATGAATTCTCCGAAGGCTTTGCCGTGTTTATTGTTTGTGTTTTCCGTCGATGATTGCCGTGTAGAGGGTATTGTTTAGTAATACTTAATGCTTTTTTGTAAAAAAAAATTGCGCTTCCCTCGATCTGGTTTCTGTTTTCCGCGTTTATTATAAAACAAAGTCCCCAAACCAACCAGTTTGTGCGAATGTGAAGAGTTTTCTCAAAATTAAAATAATGGTTTTTAATACGATTTTCACCTTTCCCGATTAAATTCCCGAGGAAGGTTTTAGTGCATAACTTATTCACTAGTGCATAACCAATTAATGAATAATAGTCACTACTTGGTTGTTTTCTTAAAATCTGTCCTTTTTATAAAGGACATATTTTAAGAAAACCAATATTAGGTATTTCATTCATATATTATTTAGGCTCGACTGCGCATCTGCCTTGCGAATTAAATACAGCAAACAAATTTGCAAACATTAAGACGCGTTTAAAATAAATTATTCAAGAAAATAAAAGATGTATGGCAGAGCGTGTTTATGGTTTTGTTTTATGGGCAATATAGATAGGGTTCACGCGCACATAAAAAAACAATGATTGAGAACATTTGCCTTAACTGCTTCCCCAACACTAGTTACATTACCCAATACCGAAAAATATCAATTGCAGTAATCGTTGTTGAAATTGCTGCCACATGGTCTAATGACAAGCACATTAACATTTAGCCACAGATTATAAAGACCCATTTCTATTACTGTGTGAGACTAAAAGAACTCAAATTGTAAGCCACAGTTCGAAGTATGGCAGGAGGATTCATTACACACTCGTAACTTAATACGAGTGTGCTTAATGAGAAATAAAAATGGGGTTAAGTCTAACCTAACATGTATAATGTTAAATGTAGTCAAAAGGGCGGATAATGATCCATTTAATTTCAATAAGGCTAGCTTTATTGAATATAGTATAACGCCGAACACTTTCTGGCGCAGTTTCACTCAGCCGTATTCAGTGGGGCTAATCGTGGGCCCGCCACAAAATAAAATAGTAAATAATTACTTATATTTGTGTTGTAAATATTTTCTTACATATTATAAGGCCAAGACAAGGCAATTAATCAATTGATGAAAATAGTCGCTTATCTATTCCTTAGTTACAGTTAATAAACAATAAGCTGTTCAACTATAAATTACAACTGCCTTCAAGGCTTTGCAAAGTCGTTTGATATCATTTGATTTGATGCCAATGAACTTGTAATAATTCTTCTTAGTAAAATGACATGAACTTAACAAATCTTACATTGATCATCATAATATGTTCCGGCTTTGGTTACACACTTGTCAAGTTTTTGCTTATTCAGCGTGACCATGACAACTAAAATTATTCTGTTATCTTATTCAGCGTGACCATGACAACTAAAATTATTCTGTTATCTTATTCAGTGTGACTATGACAACTAAAATTATTCTGTTATCTCACATAAGAGGTCACAAAAAATATCAAATACACTGCGATAAAATCCGTAAGAGTAGTTTTATTGTAATGAGTAACATTTACGTAAACTTAAGACATCAAAAATATCACGATTTAATAAAAACTTGAAAAACTTTTCCCCAGAACACCATGTTCACCCCGTTTCACCGGTACCACCATAGACCCTTGATGACATCGTTATGTCAAAATTGAAATATCTCCTAGTGACTTTCCGTGTATTTCAAAATAAAACAATTTTAATATAGCACCGGTCCCAATTTACGAACGACAATGGCGTGTCGTAAAATTTTCAATAACCGACGCGATAATGCCAAATGACACATATAGGGGATGTGCGGTTTTTGTTTGTAGCTGATATGAGGCGTGTGCTTAGCCGATTGGACTGTGTGCATAAGCAGATTAATATAATAACTTTAACAAAAAATATATTGTTTTATACTATTTACCAAATTTATAAACATAGAATAAACAGTATATTTTTTATTTAAGTTATAATATGAATTTCCATCAATAAGTGTCAATACACTCCATCAACTATAAATAAATATATCATCAGCGTCAGCTCGAGGCCAAATCTGAGCTTAGGCTTCAGTGCAGGATTACATAATCACGGAACCTGCAACACAATATATTTAGGTTATATATAAATGATAGCAATGAAGGGATTGCTATCAATGTGGACAAAAAATTAACGTAGACCTAAAGTACTAAATGGTGATTCCGTGGAATGAAATGCACGAATGAAATAGTTTTAATAAGAAGTTATTGTAAAAAACTATTTTATTTAGTTCTTTGACAGATGAGAAAGAAGTATGTAATAAGCAATTGATCGATTAGGGCTGGACCTAGTGATGATGATAATAATAATAATAATGCTGAATTGTCCTGGCCGAATTTCGGCCACGGCGGTCATTTCTATAGAGACTAGCCAACTGCTCAGGACACATTATTATTATTATAGTGCACAAATATGTGCGCAGGCACAGGTGGACTCCCGGTTCCCTCGTTGTCTTATTCCGACACGACCGGAGAGAAATAAGGCGCAAGGCCACCGTGCCCTCCGCGTCACGGGGGTGTCACACCTCAAATATTACTAGAAAAATCATAATAACAACTTTGTCCGACCCAAGACCTCACGACTGTAGTTAAACACGCTTACCCCTACACCACGTGGTAGCCATCCACAGGCCCCCCATTTGTTCTCCAGCCTGGCGACACATATATTAACCAATCAGCACCTCGTGGGCTTACCCGCATAACTTCACTACTTTTGTACTAGCTCCATAACGGGGAAAAACGAACAATCGGTGCTTTTCAATGACTAACGACGCCCATGAATATCGGCATAATTATGCCGATGCTTTGCCCTTCTTTTCACTTCTTCGCAATAGCGTTCCGGCTACTCACAAACTGCACGAAACCCGACACTCTAGGGCGGTATTAAGTGAGCGGAAGGTACTTCCCCGGTCGTGCCGGCCCAATTCCGTTGCATAGGAGGATGTAGAAACAACTTACGTTTTGATCATACACAAGAAACTAATTCAAATCCAAGTTATAGATTCAGAGACGAGCGAGATCCTACAAACGGAAGCTCTCCAGCTATTACGCTACCACCACCTCCCGTTTTGACCCGCGTTACTGCGGTCCTATATTATATAGCCTTACTCGATAAATGGACTATTTCAACACAAAAAATAATTCAATCCACGCCAGTAGCTAGCAGATCAACATAGATATGGTTATACATAAGAATGGTTCTAGACACTATCAAGTCTAAAAGACGATATCTATTCATTTCATCGAAAATTCTAGAAGATCTTTCCGCTTTCTATCAAAATATGCCACGATAAAAATACGTAATAGCATTATAAAAATCTGTAATGTGATTTTAATGACTACATAAAAAGGCCGCACTAAACACTTAAAATTTTGCAAATCACGTTATGTGTTATACACGCGATTTTCAGTATAAACATATATCAATTATGAACTCAAGTTTCATAACGTTTTATTATAAAAACACGAAAGTTCACTGTGGTACGTCGATATAAAATAGTAAAAATATATTATGGAAATGACCATTAACATATTTTAGACAGGTATATTGCAATAGTATAGTTTAAAATAATGCGTATTGTAATTGTAATCATGCATATTAAAGTGTTCATACGCACTAGAGCGGAGCTCATGTTTAGTTAAAGTAAGAAGTATTTCAACTTATAATTTTATGACGAGCGTGTGCAGTCCCGATGAAAAATATTTTACATAACACCAACTTGTATTATTTCTTAATTAGATTATTGCAAATGTTTACTATAAACTATTAATTTATACTGTTATATATATATAAAAAAAGTGTTCTGCTACTATCAAGTAGCATTTTTGAGGGCATTTTACTGGTATTGAAACTGTTGCTTCAGCAGAATTGTTTCTTTTATTTGTTTTATTAAGTAAGTTGTTAAGTAATTTATTTGGTCACAATTATAGTCAACGGTTTTACTATGCCGATGCGTTGCCCTTCTTTCACACCCAATGTTTTTTTGCCACGTTTTTTTTAATACCTAACTAACACTATACGGCCGTTTCTATACCTCTCTATGGATGGCATGATAACAGATACCGAGATGCGCATCCAATCTGGAAACTACTACATGAAGGTATGTCATTAAAAACAAACAAATAATATCTGTTAAATCTAATTATATTACATCTAACACTAACAGTTTAACATCGCGTGGTCGCAATTCGTGACCACTTGTTAGAGAGATCACGCGAGGGCTTCATAAGTAGGACTGCAATATACACCGAGTGACAAATGGATTTGATTTGATGACCACGATTTAACGTTTCAATTGTTGTTCTGTAATTAAGACAATCGTTACAATTTGCTTTTTGATATAAATACATATATAAATTATGATTACATAGGATAGTGAAGAGGTATCGCTATCCTGTGGAGGACACATTCTAGCACACTCCCCAAAGCATCCTTTGTGATTGCAGTAGCGTCATAACCTACCCGGGGCCGAATTAGATGGTGCACAAAGCGTAACCTATAAAAATACTATGATAGTGGTATGATAGTCCATTGCAACCGAAAGAAGCTGAAGCAACTGAGAAATATGGATATTATCATATAACTATAACACTGGCGTGCATAAAAATATGCAATATAAAACCACCTACTGCGCAAGTAGTAAAAGCTTGTCGGTACTAAATGAGGTACTCATGTGGAAGCAGTAACATTTTTCAAGCTGCGCGGTGAAATGATTTTGCCATTGCCATGTTGCATTGCAGCGACAGGCGAGGTACCGCTCGCCCACATGATACCGGTGTAAAGTTATACCTTCGAAGTAGCCAGTGGTCTATTGGGGGAGGAGAAAAGGAGGGCAACTCATCGGCATAGCTGTAATTACGTGAATGTTCATCGGTAGACGTAAAAAAGGCTCCGATTGCTCGTCGATATGTCCTTCTTCTTTACATAGGAATCGCATTTGTGTCCTTTATCAGCCCCGCGTGAGCCCCGCGTGGCGCGTGTTTATTTGTCACACTCAGTATTACATACTGAAACCACCGCGCCTTATTTAATCATAAAGTTTGTAGGAATGTCTTCGCAATTAAATTACAAACCCAACCTTTACTTGTCTTAGGAGGTAGCGTACGTGATGTTGCCATCGAGTGTTTATGGCGTAAGGCTTATGTGTTCGAGAGCCCGTTCTACGTGCGTTATTACTGACAGCGTTTGTGCCAGCGTGCGAGCCAGCGTGCGTGCCAGCGACGTACGTGACGCGGGCTATCTCACACGAAACTTACAATTGCAAGACACATCTATGCTGAAAGCTAGGCGAAGAGTTTGTTTATTTGTTTGAACGCGCTAAACTCAGAAAGTACAGGCCCGTGTTGTAAAACTCTTTTTGCATTGAATAGTCCATTCATCGTGGAAGGATGGATATACGCAATGCAACGCAACGCCACGACTAATAGGACCACAGTTACACGGATGAAAACGCAAAAGTAAGACAGCCAGTAATGCTAATAAAGTATATTTACGACTATGTTTTTTTTCGTTAAAGGTTTTAGGCATCTTAGATGCTGATATCAAGATCGCTGACTTTCTTTTATAATGTAAGGCTAAAAACGGCATACCAGATTGATGAATAGCATATTGTTATTATAGAATATACTCTGAAGCCGTCTGGGTTCAGATTAGGGATTGGAATCTATAAATCTGGATCCACCTTTCGGAGCGGAGACCCGCCGAATGGTGGATCCAGATCTAACATTCATATTATTTAAAATGTTGACAAAAGAACCACGGTGGTGTAAGAATAAGTGGGTGGTCTCGATGGACATTGGCGACTTTCTTAGTTGCAGGCTATATTTTTAACTGATTTTACAATATACGGGGGTAAACTAGAAGAAATAGGTAGTCGTTGGTTGGATAAAAATCTATGATATAGGTTTCACATAATAGTTTGATCTCTAATTATTTCAATGCGCAAAATTTGGCTTAACGACCGGCTGGTTCATTGGTATAGTGTCACACCAACGATGGGGGTTCAAATTCTGTACAGGTCTTAAATATCCAGGGACCCGGAAATCTTAAATATATATTTTTACTTAAACGTATAAATTATTCCGCTGATATTATATAGCAATGCGAAAGCTAGTAAGTATAGACTAGACGTTTGTTACTATTTCACCTAAAAAACAGTGAATGGATTTTAATGTAACTTTACAATAATATAACTCATACATCAGAATATCACATGGGCTATAGAAACAATAAATTATACAAGTGTAAGAGTATATATAATCTCCGCGGACGAAGTCTCGGATATCACCGACTAAAATATGTTGCTCTTCTCTGTAATCAACACAAGTCCTTACAGTTCTTAGCATGCGGCTACACGGACTGCGCGTCTAGTCCACAGATATTACTATATGATTATTATTAATGTTTCTATATGTACAAAGGTGTACACGTTATCCACGAATCCTCATCAAAAGTTTACATGGCTGATTCTCTTTGCAAAGTAACTATGAACAGCGTTGTCCTGACAGCCGAGTAGGACAGCTTCGTATAATACATGTAAATAACCACATCTAAGTTATAATATCATTTAAATGTGAAATACAATATCGCCTTCACACGAGATGTACATTATGCTTTATTTGGCGCATTTTCATGTAACCAACATGTTAGTGTCACGCCGTGTCACGTATGAAATGGCGCCCATTACGTTTACTTCGTTAAGTTAAAGTGTGGAATTATCATATATATTGCAAAGAATCATAATGATGATTCTGTGTTGAATTCTGGCTGGGGTTTCTCTTGTATGAGCGTACATATGTTAAAGCGATACTAGTAAAAGAGGTATAACGCGACATGGTACCATTTCAGATTATAACTGTTACTCCCTTAATTGTATTTCTACAAAACTTTACTTAATGCTCACCTACATCACGAAAGTAATCTCTGTACATAATACAAAGAGTACATATCTGCATAGCAATTATGTGAATGTTGTTAGTTTTTTATAGAACAGGGGGCAAACGAGGAATCGGAGCCTTTTTCTTTTTTAAGACTACCGGCGCCCATGAACATAATTATTATAACGATGCGTTGCCCTCTTTCCAAACCCCCAATACGCCAGTCATTAAAAGGACCCAACTGCTCGTTTGTCCTCTTAAAAATTATATATTCTTTTTCTAGCAATAATTGCCTCGTTACCAAAAAGATAGAAAACTAGGTCGCTAAGTATTTTAAAGCATCCATAAAGAAAGTTGTATAATGAAAATGAAAACCTGACTGCATTTGCTTTAAAATAGTTGTGTCACAAAAACACGACGTTTCCCTCCTTTGTGTTGTGTGGCTTACTAATATAAGGCGTCCCGGTTTATTATAGAATCAAGGTTTTTCTTATTCACCCAACGTACGTAGCGGAATAGCAATGAAATATTTTTTTATAACATAAGCGGGCAAACAGTCATCTGATTAAGAAAAAAAAAATAATTTGAACGGATGCTGTACAGTTTTTCCAAATTGCTCAATTGTATTCTCTTCGATTTTCGATCGTGATTAAACCTTAAGATTTAACACCCGTTTTCAATAATCTATCTGTCGATGGATTTGGCTATTAGAGACATTTGACATAAGTTGCAAACTAAATATGACAACGTTTCTTCTCCAACCCAAATTCATAGATAGAATAAAAACATGGATAAAATATTGAAAACAGCCGTAAGTAATTATTCCTTCATTGAACTATACAATTCATGTATTTTCATACTGAGAATACGTTACATTATGAACCGGTGGCCTATCAGTTAGCGCTTCGGACTTCCATTCTGGTAGTCCAAGTTCGAACCAACCATGTACCACTATGTTTTCTTACATAAGTACATTCTCAGCGATAGAGGGGAGCTCAAAATGTGTGAAATGTGTGTGTGGCCATACATGAGGCGCAAGTGTAAGCTCGTAGACGACGATTTATCACGCAACCCCTAAAAGAGGGCCTTATGTAATGGTTGACAAACTACAGAATAAACTGAGCAATTTCTGTTGCGCAAACGTGTGGCAAAATTTTTAAATAGGTACATTGTTTTTCGTTGATCCAACTGTCTAATGGTTCACCCAACTCACAAACAGGACAAAAAGCTACAGAGCAGCCATCATTTCACGTAGGTATTATATTTGTGTGAGTGAGTAATTATAATAAAATGTAACAGAATGAAATGCAATTATAATGTATGATGAGTTTGTTTCGCCGACTCTTCCTAGGTCCTAGTTAGGGTTGAACCGGTAGTGTTGAAGTAACGTCGTTCAAAAAGACATTTATAAAATTCTATTAAAATAT
>JAFELO010000207.1:516946-528635 GCA_017140195.1 Eumaeus atala
AATTCGTCCAGTAGTTACATAAAATAATTACAAACAAATTTTCGCATTTATAGTGTTAGCAAGATGATAAAAGTGTGGAGGAATCAAATACTAAATAATCAACCTGATGAAAGTCAGCAATGATAACAAGACAGCATAATCACTGCACATTTTAGAAAGAGGTAGTGCCATTTTACATTCCAGCTGAATTCTGCATTCTTTATAAAATTAGGGGCAAAGGAGCAATCGGAGCATTTTGATGACTACCGCACTACTACTACATTCGCATGGTTGTTAAGCATACGCATTGCCCTCCTATCATCCCCCACCTATGGGTCACCGGCTACTGACAAACCGCATGAAACGCGACAGCGCCGCTGTCACTCTACGCCGGTATCAAGTGAGCAAGAGGTACTTCCCGGTGCCGTAACAATTCCGTTGCACAGTAGGATGCACGGTCATGCACCATGCATTGTACTACCTCCTCCTATGCAGCATGGCACTACCGCTTCCTATACTTTACAGTTGTTAAAATGGCGGCTAGTCCGCGTGTTACGCCAGAGGGAGAGAATCCTGCCTAGGTCATACATATATATAAAAACCTTAAATATATAAAAATATAATTATTTCCGTTGTCTAGTACCTCTAACACAATTCCTTACGGTACTAACCACAGGACTGGACTAACGTGGTGTGATAAGTCCACGGATATTATTATTATTATGATTATTACTATACTACTTACTTCCCATCTTCTACTATCCTATAGCTATACAGAATTGGGTCGGCACGACATGATGCGAGCGAAAGATATGTAACCCACACTTATCTTTCTAACACCACGGTTTGTGGCAGAAAGGAAGACAACACCAAGGTTGTCAGTAGTATTCAAAGGGTTCCGCCGATTGTTCGTTTGCACTATACTATAAAAAAATTATCATCACCTCAAAACATAAAAGAAAACAAGTTAGAAAGGACTAATAGACCGGAATTCATAGCCAGAAATAAAAAAAAAAATCAGGCAGCAACACCGCAAGTGAAGTCATACCTATCATAGCTATATTTTATGGAGGACCGTCTCTATAAACAGCGGTAACAATAGTCTCGCTTGTTATTTGTACTAGTTTTCAATTCTACAGTAGAACAGTGGATCCGATTGTAGATGGGTTTTATTTGACACGCGCTCCGGGACGCGCCAGTCGTGCTTCGATTTTCAATTTTAACAATCAGGCTACTATTCTTTGGGGCCTGATATTTACTTTGGTTGCCAGCATGTCAAACATTTAAACCGTTTAAACGAAAAAAAAATGTTTGGCATAAAACGAGGTATTTTAAATTTTTTGTTCTGTCGCAAAATTTTTCATCTACGGATATTTTTTGTAGTTGACAGTGTTTTCTATTCGTGTGTGTCAAGATTTAAAATAGGTTTTGTAATTATACTATATACTATAGTAGCATTTTTTCGGGGGTCTTACTACTGGTGGTGATGCTATTGGATTTGCCATAATAATAATAATAATAATAATAGTGTAGGCCTAGTCGAATTTCGACAACGGCGGCCATCACTATAGAGACTAGCTAAATGCTCAGGACATATTATAGTGGACTCAGGACATATAACACAAGTGTGGGCGCAGACACACAAATGCACGCTCTGTTCCCTCATTCGACTATTACGATGTGACCGAAACGAACGGCGAGAAATCAGGGGCAGAATCAATGTCATAACGTGCTCTCTGATGTAAGGGGATGTAATATCGCCAACTGCCTGTCTCCGGTCAGTTCTTAGAAATTAAAAAATACCAATAATAGTCCGGTCCCCATCACTCGGCACTTGAACCCAGGACGTGACTACTGTGGTTGAACATACTTACCACCAGGCCACGTTGCAGGCATTTTTCATAACATTTCATCGGGCTTGTTTTTGTAGTACTATCTATAGCATCAATAACACTCATATATGCATCTATGGTCAACTTAAAATCGGATAAAATTCCTAATTTTAAGTTGCTACTTTTTACACAAACATACAAACATTCTTTCAGAGCATGCCTTTTATTTACGTCTTCCTTTTATTTGACTTACTATCACTATCCTATTGTATCATAATAGGAGATTACGATTTTGGGTACAAGCAACGAGTCCTATATATTCTGTTGATTGCTTTGGACGTCTTAAATCGCTTATCATGCGGATATTACTTATAGCCCGTAAGCACATCCGCATAGCGGAAATTAATGAAAAGAATTTTAAAGTTATTATCTAAGTAGTAACAATAATGTTAGACTAAAGCGTGCAGCAAGTTTGCGAGTAAATCTACACTGGTAGGGTCGTGGCTGGAGTCGCGCAATTTTGTGGCCTACCCTCGTTAAATACAACTTAAGTTATTTTCTTGGCACCCAAGTTTAATATTTATGGGTGAGTTTTGGATTTGCGGCAATTTACCCGGGTTTAACCGTGTTAACCGGTTTAAGACTTGACTGATAAGAATAAGCACAAATGATAATGTTTAGTAATAGTCTTCTTAGTAAAATAACACTGAAATCAATTTGAGTGTAGTATGAAGGTTGTTCCTTAAGGAACTTCATTCTAATTCTGATTCAGGTAATGTAAAAAAGAGGTACATAAATTCAACCAAGTTGTCTTTGAGTAAAATGATTACTTACCCGATTAACACGGCCGCTACTCGTCCGTATATCCGACGCGCCTGGAGTTTTTCCCTTTGGCCGCGCCAGTTTCTATTAGTATCATGCGGTGCCCATTTGTGAAAATCCAGACCCTAAATTGGCCGTAGTTTACTATATACACAATATATATTTTAGTTTTATTGTAAAAAGTTACTAACAAAGTTACATAGGACCATTACCTACCGTGTCCTAAAAGTGTCGTATCTCGAATTCTTTCTAATTCTACTATATAACGTCCATTGTAAAATAATAAATACACGTAACAAAAAAACTACCTTTAGGGTGGTTTATTAATTATTTAACTAACTCTACGTTTAAGACGTCTTACAGCAACAATGGTCACGGGTGGACTGAGCTGACTGAGGGCCTGATGTCATAACTTATTAGAAGTACCCGAAAAATATTTAGCTGTTCCGATTAACGCGAACGGTACTTATTATATCTTGCTGTCTTGTATTATGTTTAGTTTTTGATTGGATTATGTTTATCACGGGGTTCCAAGCAGAAGGAAGAAACCAGTCATCTTCTATATAGACATTTTGATGTTTTTTATTTCAATAGCCTCACGGAACGGATCCTTGTAAGGAATCGGTGTTCTCTAGTGAGGATTTGTGCCTTATCAAATCTAATGAAATGGCAGGGGCCAACTTCAGTATGCTCACAGACCGCAGATTTTGTAACACGTCGGCGTTTTATATCAGCTACGTGTTCTTTAAAGCGAGTTTTTCTAGGTCCTTTAGTTTACCCTATATCTTTTTTTTTTTAGGTGACGAAGGGGAATGCATTTACGCATGATATCTGGGAGCCCGGGTAGACACCCTAGAGGCCCCGGCTAGACCTATGTTGGATTCGGCCATTGGGTAGCAATACCAACTAAACCCCTACGGGAGCCATCAGCCGCTATAAGTGGAAGGTCCCGGATCTGCAGGCAACAGGACTCCTCCAGCGACAGGCTGGCCTCGGCGAAAAGGCCAGACTTCACCTCCTCGGAGACTGTCCGGCTACTCTATGACCAGTCCCCACGACATCGTGTCTTTGATGAAGTGGACCGGGTTCCCATCCCAGCCGCCGACACGGAACACCCCCTGTGTTCCGTGTCGGCGATCTGAAGGTGCTGCAGATAGAGACATGACGGTCTCGGAGAAGGAAGTAATCGCCTGGTAGGACTCGTCACTGCCGAGCATCGCGACGATGATGTTCGACTTTGACAAGTCCCCTCCGACAACTGATGACAGATCGTGACGCAGCGCCGCCCAAGCTTGTACAATCCTGCATCATGCAAGGGGATATGGCATTTCAGATAATTAATTATGTTTTTATTGAAGCTTACTTGAGAATATAGCCAATTTTGTGTGACCCCGTTTAAATAAGGTAATATTGCAGGACAGAGCACGAGAGTGGATGACATCTGTGGAGCAGACGGGGAACCCGGAGCTTGTTGTCTCGGAGGACTTGCATGACATATTCAAGTTTGGTATCCAAGTGTTGCTTGTCACAGATCCCTCGTGCTCTCTGAAACAAAGATTTACTCACTGCAGATAACTGTGTGGGATGGTGATGAGAATTGCCGGTTGGATATCTATCCGCATGGGTAGGCTAAATATAAACAGTGTGACCTAAGGTGTTGCTAGGATTACAGATAATCAAAATATCTAAGAAAACTGAAGAATTATTTGCCTTTACTGGAGCTAAGTTAAATTTAATTTTGGAATGTATGCTATTTAGATGGTTAAGAATTATGATTACTTAGGTAAAACTGTGAAAGTATCATCAACATACCTCTTGTAGAACCTTATTGGTGAAGTTCGAAGGGTAGCCTCTTCAGAGTCCCCCGTACAGATATCTGCGACTTCAGGGAATACTGGCGAGCCCATCGCTGCTCCGACTACTTACTCGTAGAATTGATGATTCCACATCATATAGCCAGCCAGACGTGAGGCAATATTTTAATAGCTCGGCATATTGCAGTGGTAGGTTATTATCCTTTAGCTTTCTTGTTAGTATTGATATATATTCCTGTATTGCTATGCATGTAAATAGGGACTGTACCTCAAAACTTACCATTATTTCATTGTTATAGAGATGTAGTTATTGTATCTCTTCTACAAAGTGGTATGAATCCCTTGTAAATGATTTAGTGAGTCCACGAAGTGGAGATAGGACTTTCACCATATTTTGAGCCTATTTATAAGTTTTATTGGTGAGTAACATTCGTGTAAAGTTAAGATATCAATAATAAATACATTAGATTTTAATGTAATATATTATTTATGAAATTAATGTATTAATTAATATTCTAATTCCGAATCACAATGAAGGCCTTCTAATACTTTAGGATTAATCCACTTAATAACCGGAAATTCCTTTATGACCTAGATAAGGCTATGGTAACGATGAATAGGTATAATGGGAAATGCATTTTTATTTTCATTAAGAGGGAGACATTTGCTTGTCCTGTTTTCGTGCTCGTCACATTAAGCTGGACTCTAATTTATTGCTTTATTAAGGGATTCGTAATATGCGCAGCGCTTTTAGTTTGCGGTGTGCACATGTGACCGAATAGTGGAGTTAGTGTCCAACCGCTTCGCGTTTAAGGGAATTTTGAAGTGTTAAAACTTTCACTTAGAATTGTAGTGTAGAACAAAATTTTGAATAAGTTCTATGTTAATATTTTGCTACCCAAAATTTGTTATTGATTGTCACTATCGTTGTCAGACTTCTAGAAACACTTGTACTTGTTTAACTGAAAAAATATGTCACCAGTTCCATTTTGGCAGGGCCTGAGTGAAGCTGATTGTATAATTTCAAAGTTTTCCGATCATCGTCATAGTTCAATGTTAAAAGATATACCTACTTCAGTCCGAATGTTACATTAAACCTCGATAATGTAAAAATAATAAATCCCGAATAAATCATATGGTGAATGCGATTGCTTAAATAAAAAACATCTGCATTACGATTAAGAGGAAGGCAAACGATAGCATAATCTTACAAAAAATAATACAAAATTTGTTTTATATTGCGTCTTATTCTGATAGGATACTCTTATGAATATCTAAATAATTATAAGATTTATTTTAAATTGCTGTCCTTTGAAATGCGAAATGAAGACACTCTACACGTAACAGACACGTGTAATTAGAGAATCGTAATTCTGAGCAGCACGCCCACGCCCGCAATTACTTTTAAGGTACTGACAAAGTTTTAATATGCTTATTTTCCACGTGTGTCTCTTTCCCTCCTTAGGGTCCCTTGTGAGCATTTTTTTATCTCCTTGAATTACATTTCATCATCATCGTCATTTTCTCATTTTCGGTGGGACCTACTACTGGTTGGCGGCGCTTGTCCAGCCTCAGTTCGACTAACTAGCATAATCATTATCAGTCCTTATCGGTCTACTCTCAATGAACGCCAAGACGAATGTTAAACTTTAATTTGCTAATCATGCGAATGTCCATGGGCGTCGGTAGTCATCAAAGGGCTCCCATTACTCGTTTGCACCCTTATGCTATAAAAAAATTTGGTAACCAACGCCCGTAACGCCAGAGGATTTGCAGAAGGCTATGAGCGAGAATTATTAGTGCTAAAATCTCAGTAGTAAACAGAAAACTGTAGACAACTTTTATAGTATAGGGGGACAAACAAGCAATCGGAGCCTTTCCACGACTACCGACACTCATGAACCTCTTTTTCACCCGCCCCCAACGGGCCACCGGCTACTCACAAACCGTTCAAAACGCGACAGCGTAGGTGTCACTTTACGGCGGCAAATTTGTTATTCAGTAAATTCAAATGTGACACCAACATCAAACTCTGTCAATAACTTATTCTTCTAAGTCTTTGGCTTAGGCCTAAAACATTCACCTGTCTCTCTAACGGTGAGTAATGTTATAAAGTCTATTTCTATTGAAAAAAGGTAATGTTAGGATTACCATTACCTACTTTAACAAAACCATGAAAAAAAATTGTGCCATAGCTTCAAACTCTAATAGAGTTTACGCCACAACGCTGCGCCCAGGTGGATTATATCAAAACCAAATAGTTTTTATATTTTAAATTTCATATCATATTTTATCATAGTACCTTTGTGTCCGTATTGCTCAATGCCTGGATATCAGAAGCTGGCATCGATCATTGTGACAGTTTTATTGGCAGTAAAATTTCGGGCACATATAATATTGGCAATATGTGAATAAAATTATTGTTTTTATCACTAACGCGAATCTTGGTTTTGCCGTCGTGGTAATTTGATTTTTTTCTATTGCAAACGGCAAACGAGCGAAGACATCACATAGTAGGTGTATACGGACGCAACGTCACAGACATCAAATTGCAAGCCAACAATATACAATTGTGTTGCTCTCTATACCCAACAGGCATGCTTAAGAGAGATATTGATGCAACTCTCACAAACCTCTATAATCAAGGCAGTATGAATGTTAGGGTAATAACGTCCTCTTAGACAAACTTCGGTTATGAATTCCACCTCTGTAGATACTTGCCAACTGCGCAGGACACATTATAGTGTACAAGCGTGCTCAGTGATACACGAGCACTATCTGGTCTCTCATTCTCATAGTCCAATGAGACGCTAGTTCGACACGACCGGAGACAAATTAGGCGCAGGATCGTATGTTGGCTCTGTAAGGAATCAATATACGATTGTTGTTTACAACCATCAACAATGCTTCTATTACACTGACTATCGAATTAAATAATACAATGCGTCTCTAGTATTACTGAGCTCTCGGACTTTCAGGCTTACGCTACTACGTCTTCACATCTTAACGTCTTCTAAGAATGAACGTCTCCAAAGTGATGCCTGTTACACGAGTTCTTAGCTTGGATCACTATCATCAGTCTTGGACATTGCCTTCCTTATTGTCTACCTAGCTTCTAGCTGGACACTAGGTAGAACACAACATTACCTCTATCTTATGTATTCGGTGCACACTTTTCACAATAGCATCAAAATAACCTGAATCTAATTTCTTAACATTGCCTTCCTTATTGTACACCTACTTGTAGCTAGAAACTAGGTAGAACGTAAGACTAGAAGAATATTAAAATAACTAAACTCAATTTCTTATCAGCTATTACCATCCGCATAAATATGTATCCACGAACGTGTTTGACAGATTGTATAGAAGATACGAAGAATAACTAAAATTACAACATTTAATACAAACAAATTTAAAGTCTAAAGTTTACGTATATATTAATAGTATTTTAAATATATATAAACATATTATAATTTTTTATTGTGCTTCATTAGTTGTAACGTTAAGACTTATAAATGGTGTTAAAACTATGACACTATGCTTTAACATACTATCTTCAGTGCTATAATACAAATGTAAGCTAGAAATATATTATATGTTAAAAAATAATAATTGCACACTCTTCAAATAATGGGAATTGTCAACATAATTTACATATCTTTAAGAAATTTAATCCAGTGAGGATATTAATTATTCTACTAACTAAGGACACGACCGCCTTCGCTCGTGATTAAATTTTATTTTTTACAAATGATACACTAAAACCTACTTCGGAACCGCTATATCCAAACTGAGTAAAACCCGTTCAGTATGTTTTGAGAAAATAGACACATACAGACAGCGAGTTTTTGAGAACTTGGTGTTATAATAAGTATAGTAAAATCAACGAACGGATTTGGATGAAATATGGCCCAGATATGATACAACCTGGAATAATATGAAAAAGTTTTTTATGCCGGAAGTATGGCTCAATTGGAATGAAATATATTTTATGTGGGTATGGGTGTAGTAGGTACGGTGGGAGACGCGGGGCGCAGCTATCACTACGACATATTTAAAGTTTGGCTTATAAGGTATCCGCTGTTACGTTGCAACTGAATAGAAATGCCGCTGCCGAGGATTTAGTTCTCTCTTAAGACCGGCGTAAACGAAGTTTTATGTACTTTGAGAAAGCTTAGACGGCCTTTCAAGGAGTAAAGATGATCATGAAATACGTATAAATAAAATATATTAAAACAATCTACACATTGTGTGACTCTAGGATACGTCAAATGATGGTGTCAGTGTCTCACCATTACTTTGTGCCACCCAGGTGGCATGATATAAGAGGCACACATTGATCTCTTTTTTAATATTATAGGAGACAAACGAGTAGTCGGAACGGACTTTTCATAAGTACCGAAGCCCGTTAACATCTGCATAATAGTCATGCAATGGCGTTGTCCTCCTTTCCTCCTCCCTTCCATTATGCCTTACACTAGCCTAACATTTGACTAGAGAATATAATAAGAAATAGAGAAGAATTTTGAGTGAACTTAACCACGTTCTAAGGGAAAACATTATTTTATGGTAAAGAGTAATCCCAGTCTACCGCCTATGAAGGTCTGCATAATTACTGTGCTAATAATAGGCCACCGACTACTCACAAACCGCACGAAACGCGACACATCGAAGATGTCACTATACGGCGGTAACATCATGTTAAATAAATTAAGTAGGTTCACTTCGATTACATTTTTGTATAAGCAAAGTAAAGCGGATGCTGATATACGAAACAAAATGTCGGAAATATATAACTTAATAAAAGAGTTCTGTCGGCTGACATCAAACAAGACTCTCAGGTGTCTAAATACTAAGCGAAAACAGATAATCCACATTATACGCTATAAGAAAAAACTTTACAAACAGTTACGAAAACAATAAACAAGAAAAAACCATAATTCCAGAAATAGAAGAACTAAAGATGCAAAAATTCACACTAAAATAAGAAGAATAAAACAAAAGAAGAAAAAAGGACTTAGTTTGCTATACAGATTAAAAACTAAGAAAATAAAAGAAAACATAAAAAGATACAGAATAGATACCGTAAGTAAACATCTAGAAAAAACAGAAGGAATTAAAAAAGCTTATAGAAGTATGGAAAAATCCAAATGTCAGATGACACAGCTCACAGACGCCACAGGTAATATAGCCACACATAGATGCAAAATAATGGCACTGGCCACCAAATTCTATCAGGAGTTATATACATATATAAATAAGACAAATGAACACTACATAAACAGTGTCACTAACACAAATTTGGTACCTCCTATCTTGGAAAGTGAAATAGAGTTATCAATCAACAGTCTAAATTTAGGCAAAAGCCCGGGATCAGAAGGAGTAACAAATGAAATGATAAAGTTCAGAAGGGATGACCTCATAAAACCACTTACAAAATTATTTAATCTGGTTGTGGCAGACAAAAGAAATGCCGATCTCTTGGACGCTCTCAGAGATAGTGCTTATATATACAAAGTATTTGCAGCAACCCTACTAAAACGCATAACGGACACTATCGATGAAAATACATAAGGCATAATGGAGGTGTCAAGCAAGGTTTTTCCTGAAAACTGTTTATTGTAATACTAGAGTCTATCTTCAGAAACCTCAAGCTGAATAACAAGGGTACCAATATCAATGGCGCATATATGTTACATCTCAGGTTTGCTGATGGCATTGTTTTGCTCTTCGAAAGCCCAAAACAACTAGAATAATGCCGGACCATAGCGAAGCTGCTGGGCTAATAATTAACAGAGACAATACAAAGATCATGTCAAACAGAGACAGAACAGCAATCTTAGTAGCTTCAATAACAATACATGTATCTTGGTCATTTAATGTCGTTTACTACATACATGGACAGAGAAATAGACCGAAGAAGCAAGAGCACATGGAATAAGTATTGGTCAATGAAGGAGATATTTAAATGCCGCTTACCCGTAAAACTTAAAACCAAAGCGATGGACATCTGCTTAATGCCCTGCCTAACATATGCATGCCAAACCTGGCTGATTAACAAACTGTGATGGCAAAAATTTTAAAAATGTCAAAGAGCCATAGAAAGCATGAACATAAAATTAAAATATGGGGTTAAAAGCTCGTGTATCAGAAATAAAACACAGGCCAAGGACGCAGTGAGACAAATACTGACGTTAAAACTTAAATGGCGGGCCACATACAGAGAATAGCGGTTGGTAGATGGTCACAAACTGTAATAAATTGGTGCCCGATATACAAATCAAGAAAACGAGGTAGACCATTGACTGGATGGAGTGACGATATTGTCAGAGTAGCCGAAGCGCACTGGGAAAGATCGGCCCAAAATAGACAGACATGGCAAGATTTGAAGGAGGTTAAGGTTATTAGAAATCACACTAACTAAAAACTGTATTAGAAGGGAAAATGAAATGCTTTTTATTTATTTATTTATTATGGTACTGTGGTTTGGCTTTATTGAGAGAAAAATATAATACAATAACCTCATCTAATATCATTTTTTTCTTGACATTTAACAATTTCTTTCATAAAAATGTAAATTAAAATAGAACCTAGTTTCGTTTCAAATGACTGCACATAATTTCATGACACATAGATGGCATAACACACAACCCTTGTCCAAATCCGTTCATTAAGCGGCATCTCAAACCTATAGCACCCCTCTTTTTGCGTAGGGCATTAAAAATAACCTCTGTGCAGTAATTGAATCCTCCGTATCATCTCACTACTGGCGCCATATTTCGCACGCGCTATTTATGTTATGAATGCATTTTTTATGTGTGAATGATATTTAAATTGATGCAGTCCCCATTTTGGTGGGCTATGATCCAATTATGTGTCGATATTGGACGGACGGAAATCCATTAGTGCTGGTATAATTTGAGCATCGTCGCTCAGACCGTTATGGTTATTTAATTTTATGTAATATGCTACCCAGTTAAGATGACCCTACGGGTTTTGATTGAAAGTGTGGTGGTGTTATGTCACGTATATCATCATCAACTATTAGCCGTCCTCTTTCAAACATAGGGTTATATTAACAGGTCTCAAGAGGATTCCAAAGTGGCTGATTGAGGCTTAGTTAATATTAAATAAAGTGCATGAGACGTCTTTCAGTTCGTCTAAATATGTCTTTATTCCTTTGGTTTTTATGGTTTCTTAAGTCACGTTAAACACGTTGTTACGCGTTAAATTTATATATAT
>JAFELO010000207.1:528670-553862 GCA_017140195.1 Eumaeus atala
CCCTATTATATGATCGATTGTTGATCTCGGGCGTTATGCCAGATACCGCTTTGTGATGTATGACGACTTTCCTAGGTGTCATCTGAATTTATTGAAAAAAATCTGACATTGGCAAATCTCAAAAAGGCGGCTGAGGTGAAATCGGTAACTTTTACCTCGCCTGCCGTACAATTTCAACCCTCTATTTCGATTCCATTATTGAAAGTCGAATAAAAAAGATGGCCGCCGTGTTGTTCGACTTTGAATTTTGACCTCTGTTTGCGCTTTCGTAGCCCGAAAGTGCTTCGTGATTTTTTCAATATACTTTTATCCACCACCTACGTTTATTCTCAATTCTCACAATTGTGATATAGTAATTTTTTTCACGAGATGGCGGACCGCATTTTTCGACAGGACTTTCTTTCCGTTCGCACTCGTTTGAAACTATACCTTTGTTCGTGGCCATAGCGTGTCCCGACTCGAGGTGTTGCCGCACATTACACTTTTTACCGCTACACTTTTTTCAACTTTTCATTCCAAAACCCGACGAGTAGAAGAAGCGACATTTTTGATACGAATATTAAACGAGAATTTCGACCGCCAATGGTGCAACAACTTTTTGCCATTTTGGTAAACGTCGACGAAAACCTGATTGCAAGTCCCGGAAAGGGTGGTTTGGGGTGAATTCGATGCTGCCTTGTCTACAGGAAGTATACCTCCGTTCAAACATCCAAGATGGTGGTCGAGCTGAAATGAACGGCTTTTTCTTACCATGCACTTGTTCGAGATTTATGTTGTTACCGATTGATTTTAGGTTGAAGACTCGTCCAAATTGAAAATAAATTGAAAGACAATATGGCCGCTGAGATATTTGCGTTTGAAATCTCTGTTTGTGGGGTGGTAGCGCAGTAAATTTTTTCGAGTCTTTTAATTTTTTCCTTTGACAGAGCTAGGTTAGTAGTATTCTGAATTTTGATCTGTGCGAAGGGTTTCTTTTTCAACAAAGTGGTCACCGACCAGAATCATAAACAAAATTTAAAATAGAAACGAACAACTACAATTTCATATAAGTTTACGCAACTTACCAATACATGATGTCTTTACATTGGTACTGTTCTAGCATAGACGACCGGCTGGCTCAGTTGATATCGTGGCGATTAGTCCGCGTGTTACGCCAGAAGTCGCGGGCTCGAATGCCGCCTAGGTCATTGATGTTTATATATGTATTATATGTATTTGTATAATAAAACTAGTAAATATATTTCCGTTTTCCAGTACCTTTAACACAAGTCCTTACGGTACTTAGCACAGGGCTAGGCTAACGTGGTGTGATAAGTCCACCGATATTTTTATATATGATATGTATTGATATTCGTCTTTGTTTATTTTAAGTTTATAATTGCTCTTCAAATTGTATCGTGGGATCTGTTACTACAGATAACCAGAAGAATATCATTTAATATCATAGGTCTCTACATAAATATTATATATATAAGTTATAAAAAAATTAGAATTATGCAATCAGTCAGGTATTCAATATTATTTAACATAATATTTCAAAATGATTATCTAAATTATTATAACACATTAAATAAGTTCGCACCATAACTCAATAGATGGCGATTTAAGGCGATGTATTACAACATCGTGTAAATGAACTTTAATAGTTTTTATTACAACTTACATTCATATCGATTATTTACTCTATAAACTGAAGTTTTGAAGTATTGTCTGTATGTCATATTACGTGTTTGTGTGTTCCCATAACTTGTTACATATGTCTCTCAATTTTGGCTTCCGAAGATCACAATTTGTTTTTTACTATATTATCTTTTATTATAGCTACAGTTAAAATGAAGATTTTTTTTCTGTTTCAAATTAAATGAAGTACTTCATAGGTAGGTATAGGTGTAGAGTAGGCCTGAAAGGGATTAATTTCAAGTGGTTAAATGCAATTTTTGTTGCAAGAGACTTGTCGCCATTTGTACCTGCACCTAAACGATATAAGATTAAAATATATGTTCTTACGCACTATTCTGTTTGTTCCAAGTTTACACTTCATGCGAATTTCTCGTCACCTCGTGTTCTCGTCTTTAATGTGAATATGAAAATTGTAAATAACCTTTTTTATTTGTCATTCGAATATTTGTAAATTCTTCCCATCACTAGAGTCACAATTGCCGGATGGATGTTAGGTTAGTATATGAATAATTTAAAAGAGCGAACGAAGCAAGTGAGCTAACTGCTTTGACAAACCCGATTTTACAAAGATCAAACAAACCGCATCAAGAAAAAATTTTAGCTAGAGCAAAATAAAGTGAGAAAAAATAGATGCAGCTCCGCCGACTAAAATTGCATTATACCAATTGAAAACAACCCTCCTAAGGCCCTCGCTCACTCGATTTCAATTGATCTGTTCCAATAGTACTCTATTTTAATTTACTTGTTGCGAAGTTCTGCTTATTATCACCATACTAAAAATGTATTTTAAACAAATATTGGCGGATCTCGAAACAGGAAAAAAACTATGTATATAATGTCTCTTAAGCTACCAATTAATTATTACAAAAGGGGGCACTTTTTACTATTTTAGAAGGGTGTTCCTTTATAAATAGTAAAAAGTGTCTCACAAGGTAATGGCATAACAAAATACGTTATTAGAAATCTTCATATCATTTTAAAAAATCTAGTAGTAGTAGCCGTGTGGTATCCTTTGCTATACCACACGGCTACGTCATCTTCATTTTAAAGAAGTGCTATAATTAATATATCCTGTAACCTAAGAGTAAAAGGTATGTGACTTACGGACGATCAAATGGAAAAAAGAACCGTTACAATTCCGTCCTGTGAATTGTAATGGTTCAATTTTTACCCTAAAAAGTAAATCTTACTTGCCTGAAAAAAAAAATTTATGTCACAATTGTGTCATTCTTTGTGCAAAATTAAAGTACAACAATAAATATTATATAACTACAAAATTAAAGTACAACAATAAATATTATATAACTACAAAATTAAAGTACAACAATAAATATTATATAACTACAACATTTAAGTGAATCTCCATAGACGGGACGGACTTTTGTACAGTGCTCAAGGGCGGCGTGATTTATACTGTTACATGGTGGACTCTTTTCACATATTTAGTTACTGGAGATAGAATTATGTCAAAAGTACAACAATAAATATTATATAACTACAACATTTAAGTAAATCTCCATAGACGGGACGGACTTTTGTACAGTGCTCAAGGGCGGCGTGATTTATGCTGTTACATGGTGGACTCTTTTCACATATTTAGTTACTGGAGATAGAACTATGTCAAAAATCTACCTCCGGTAACCAAGAACCATGAGTGATTGATAAAATAGGTACGGGCAACGCCTTTTCGAGAGTCACAAGATGCTTACTTCGCAATATAGGGTAAGCCTAAATAGATATTCATATCATGGATAAAAATTGAAAATCAGTCAAGACTTGTTGATATTGTAATCAATGAATTTTATTATATTGCACAAAATATACGGCAAGGCTTTTAAGCCAAAAAGAAAAAAGAATTTAAAGTAATATAATCAATACTTCAGTTCACTATTGGACTTGGATTGGTTCCTTTAAACATCGACAGGACCATTATATTCTCCATAGTTCTTGGGACTGTGGTCAGTAAATATATTTATGTACCTAGTTTTCTATTAAAAAGTATTTTATGCGTATACCCTAAACTCATAACTGTCAACTTTTTGCATACACAATGTACTATGCTTAGAAATAGAAAATATGATATAAATAAAATTTTAACTAATTGTGGATAGAATGTGTTATTATTGTAACCATGTATTATTATTATTTGTGAAAATAAGCCGATGTTTATGGGCGTCGGTAGTCGCAAAAGGGCTCCAATTGCTCGTTTACCCCCTATAACAAACCCCATAAAAAAGCGAAAGTTCAAATTCATTTCTTGTTGTGACTTGGCTCACCACTTCTACTTAGCAGTGCCTTAAAACGTGCCACGACGACAAATTAC
Source organism: Eumaeus atala (assembly GCA_017140195.1). NCBI lineage: Eukaryota > Metazoa > Arthropoda > Insecta > Lepidoptera > Lycaenidae > Eumaeus > Eumaeus atala. Next base: position 532,674 of record JAFELO010000207.1, read on the forward strand.
CAACGTCTTACGTGGCTGCCCGTCTAGGACTAATTTGTGTTCCCAAGCACCAATTGTTTTTTAGCTCTATTTAAAGGCTTATACATCATAAGATTAAGTCAACCTAAAATAAACTATTTCGATACTTTAAAGTATAATGACATTGAAAACAGTAGTGACATAAAACATTAATTCTATACTGTAGGTTTATGAAGGTAAATTTGACAAATAATTGGCAATATTGAATTAATTGAATAGTTTAATAACATTATTTGGACATCAGTAAAAAATGTAACCATATTTAAAAATAAATTTAAATAGTTTTACTGTTCGGAAGACAAACAAGTAACATACGTACTAGCCTATGTACTACAGAAAAAAGTGAAGTAGCAGTGTCTTTGGGTATCTAAACCCAATCCAAGTATTTGACGACCGTTTTCTACACTCTAGATTTTGACATATTTTGTACGGAAAGTATTTCAAGATTTTATCTCCAACAGCCAAAAGCACTGAAAGTAAGTTATAGAAAACGACCAAGAGGGCATTACATGCGTAAGCAGGTAATTTTATTTGTGAGAGATAGGGCATTGCTGCATAGGCAGTGCCATGCATGGTGCATGACACTACATCCTCCTATACAAAGGAAATGGACCGGCACGATCGGGGTGGTACCCCTCGCTCATTTGATGCCGCCGTAAAGTGATACCTACGGTGAGTGGCTGGTGGCCCCTAGCGGGAGGTGAAAAGGATGGCAACGCATTCCGTACATTGATGTATTCTTTAAAAAATATATTTTATTGATGTCTTAAGTTTACGTGAATGTTACTCATTACAATAAAATTACTTTTACGGATTCTATCCCAGTTTATTTAATTATTTAACCAACTCGACGTTTCAGCTATGACCATGGTTGCTGTAAAGCTTCTGAAAGGTCGGGCTAGTTAAATAATTAAATAAACCGCGATAGAATCCGGAAAAATATTTTTATTTTAAATATATTTTATTCACTGTCGGACTTCATTCATTGTACGGCGAGAACGCCATTACATGCTGCAGAGATTTTGGAATTTTATAATAATATAAATAATAAGTAAATAAACATATTTTATTTCATAGCAGATCCTCGAAAGCAAGCTGCTTTAGCAACTTCAGCATATTTTACGTATTTTTGTTTGATAAAATGAAGAAGATAGCAGCATTTTCGTTAAAAGAAAAATTCTCAACAAACTTTGTTTGGAAAATATGAATGCTGTGTCGATGCTATTTCATGCTAACCGTTTCATGAAACGTGTTCCCGAACAAATTGAAAAATACCATTATAACGGTAACGCTTTTTTTAAATAAAAACATTTTAACGGGTGCATGTCTACGTGAAATGTATTCCCCCCTTGTTTACTGGGTAAATATAATCAAACAATAACATCCTCGCCCGTTCATCCCCCTCCGCCCCTATAGGCAACAAATTGTATTAGAAAATTTTCCTCCTCCTGGTTCTAGCCTCAGCGTTCGAAGCGAATATTATATTCGACATGTTTGTTTTTGTAAAGCCTGGTCTAGGAATTCTGTAGATAGATAGATTCTGGAAAATCTGTAGATAGTTGGGTATTCGTTCGTAACTAGACAACTACCTATTTCAACAAATGAGGTATCGATCGATGCCTGACGTAATATTGACCGAAGCTAAATAATCCTTCATTATTTTTAATTTAATATATGTATTTTTTTAAATTTAATTAACAAAAAGAAACTAAAATCAAATTACATTCAAGAGCAGGAAAAATCGGAGACAATGTGCAGGTTCATAAAAGCTAGCAAAAACCGGCTAAATGCGCAGGACGGGTTTCGCACCACTACCTATAAATATTCAGCAAAAAAGGAAACATGATTGTTGTATAGGGGCCTACCCCTTAAAAAATTACATTATATTTTTATGGCATCAGATGCATCAGAAATCAGAACCGATTATCTGTATATATTCCACCTCTCTAGTTATCACGGTTCAGGTGCTATGAAAGTCTGGTGACAGAGAGGCACATAGATATTACCAAGACTAGGATAGATAGGATTCCGTTTTTACCCTTTGGTTATGGAGCCCTAAAATGCTACTGCCTCTAGTTTAAGAGCTTGTTATTTTTTACTCTTCAGTCGTTTTGGTTTTTTACAATAATTTTTATTACAGAGCGTAGTTGATAGCAGTCGATTTCAATAATAATATTAATGTATATATCGCCTCTGTGGTGTAACGGTGCGGGTGTCGCCTGTTAAGACAATTAGCCGCGTGGGGTCCTGGGATCGATCTTCAGGTCGGGCACTGTTATTAAATGTTTCTGAGATTATTCTGAGCACGCATAACATTGTCCGGGATTGGAATGTGCCCGAAGTGGCCATAGGACATGGATAGGAAGTGGACACAATAAGCTTTACATCACCATGGTCACGGGTGGACTGAGATGACAGATGTCATGATGTTCCAAGTTTTTAAAAGTACCCGAAGAACTATAATTTTACTTGTTCCGTTTAACGCAAACAATACTTATAATATTACTAATTCTTCGGATGCTTTTAAAAAATTGGTACATCAGGACATCTGTCATCTCAGTCCACCCGTGACCATGGTTGCTGTAAAGCACCTGAAACGTCGGGATAGACAAGTAATTAAATAAACCGCGATAAAATCCGCAATAGTAGTTTTATTGTAATGACTAACATTCGCGTAAACATTAGGCATCAGCATAAGAAACTCTTTCGTTACTGAGTGAGTGGTTGACTGACTGACAGACAACACACTGCCGAAACTAATATGTACAGAATGTTAAGTTTCCAACACCGTTTTTTTGTTGACGCGGGGAAACGCATTTACGCGCCTTCACGAGCCCTGAGTGGGATCCAGTGGTGTGTGGGACTCGCGGCGATATATATGTGGATGTATGGCGAATACTCACAAGAAAGTGCCATCAGTGCCGCCCTTGATGAGGTGCCCCCGAACAACAATCACCTCGACGGCTAGTCAGCCCCCTAAGGGACCAACTTCACCTCTACAGATGGGTTTGCCCAGCACTACAGGACAACCCCACCTACTTTGGGACAGTGCAATGGGGTGAGGTTTATATCCTCGCCCCTTGCTACGTTCGCAAACGCCTACTGTTGCTCCTAGGTCCCCTCTTCTTATAAGAGGGGTATCGAGAGCGATTCCTCCCCCTGTTCTTTAAGCCCCCTCTTCTTATATGAAGGATGCAATGATCCCCTCGGTTCCATTGGCTTCGCCTGTGTTCATCCCTGGCTACTAAGCCATACCGCCACGACAAGGCCTGAACTATGACGGGGAAGTTTCCATCACCTGGAAACTTAACATTTTGTACAGATTTTCGGGCAAAACCGCGGGGCGCTGCTGTTTGAAGTACATTAATTTTACTCAAAATATGACATTTATTTTCATATCTACGACAAACAGTTAAACCTCGGACGACAAACATCACTATTATATAACAATAGCTCACACACTCGATAATCACGTAGCGATCAACAATATCTAATATTCGATAGATTACTACTAAGCATTACGTTTCGGTTGAATTTGAAGCATGTATTGTGCAGTCATCGATTATTATTAATGTGTATTAGTGTACGCTCCATGGCATCCAATTAACATTGGCTGGAACGCACCTATTACCCGATAATTATATGTAATTTATTATTACGTTGCTGCCCAGTTCCGCCTGGCGGAGCCTAATATAATCCTATATTGTGTGGGATTATATCTACATTCTTCTTTTTAATGAGACCTCTCCAATAAAGGAGGATTTAGGTAAATCGGATTAAGGGGGATAAATTTGATACTAATCATTCGGTTCATTCGTTCATTACTATATCTATTTCAGCACAAGATGCACATGATGAACTTTAATAATGTGCAACAGAGAGCAATGCCTGGGATAACGAACCAGTAGTCTATGGATATGGAAGCGACCTGGCATGGCCGCCTGGTATTTCTCTGAAAAGTATTATTTATTTATGAATATGTCCCAGCTTTTGTGATTAGTTCTGAGAATAAATTTGAAAATTAGCACTTGCACTGAACTCCGTACAGCCTCCATTTCAAACCTTTTATGTCGAGGGGCTTTGAGTTGTTTAAATATATAGTAAACGTCCACCGACTTTAGGTATGCGAGTTTCTTGGCAATAACGAAGCCAAGTCAGAACAGCCAGCATGTCAATATCCCAAACGCTGAGTATAACTCGACTCAACCGACGGAACAACTTGTAAGGTACAAGCGAGGTGCAGTTGAATGGCTACACGAACCTCGAGCAGAGTGGTTGGGGTTCGAATACGACAAGTAAAATTTATTTATTTGCCTTTTTTTATATTCAATCATTGCATGCTCTGTGAAAGGAAATGGGAATTCGTGATGAAAGTTATTTTTTGGGCGTATAAGAAATATATTGTGGATACTAATAATATGTAGCGCATTCTTTTTACCGAGAAATTGATCCGTGCTTAACAGTTTCCATTGTATAGTACACATATTGGTCTCAACTTTATTAATACTTTGGCGATTCTCCCGGCTTCACCCGCGACTAAACTGTTACCTTGGCAAGTTATACACTAAACGTTCCCTCCTTCCCCGGATACCGATCTATCCGTTGGTGGAAACCGAATAAAAATCTGTTTAGTAGATTTTAAGAAAATCGATCACATACAGATAGACAGCTTATGAGGGCTTCGTTCTATAATGTGTACAGATTCTGTAAGCGTATTCTGCATATACAGATAATGCCAAGCTGTGTTGTATTCGAATCCGGCTTGTACGACAAGATGTCTCCCTTGTCGCTCACATGATACCACCGCATAGTTACATGTCGACGCATTTCGTGCGGTTCATGAGTAACCGGTGGCCCATTTTCTCAACTCTCTCCTTTTCCCCGGCGAAATTCAGTTTGGGTCAATTGTTTTGGTTAGAATGCAGAAATAAGTATAAAATGCACAATGTATTGATATGACACAATAAAATTTACTGTTTACCTTTTCACGTAGCTCTGGATTATGGAAAATACTTTTTGTGTAAAACCTAAAATCCGAGAATCAGTAAGCTTGTCCTTTATTAATCTGACGTCAATTTCGATGCGGACGTTATAAGTCGTTCGATGTACCTTTTGAAATATATTAAGGCGCAGGGGACAGGTATTTTGTATCGATGCTATTTTTTTTATTGTATTTCATATTGTATTGCAAACATTATACTATTTTGTCAAATTAATTCGTTTTATCATACCAAATCGCTTTTATGTGCGGGGACCTTAAAAAATGTAAAGCCCATTTTTATTGTGCCTGGAAACAGGTTGCATTACTAAATTAAAAATCTATTTTTATCTCAATTAATTAAGCTCTAGTTTGATTAATAGAAAGAAAAGGACAAATATTTTATAAATGGCAGAATTTTTTGTCACATACATAATAACAAAAAAAAAAAAAATCAGGTCCTTAATTCTTGCTTCGGGCAATAGTAGGACATCATTAAGTTTGTTACTGTATGCAACAGATAAATCGTAAAAACGATATATGACAACAGTTTCTTTATACAGTTCTTAAACAATAACAGCAATACCAACACATCTTCACACTAGCTTCCTAATGCGGTAGGCAGAGAGACCGGAACGTCATACATCACGATCCTTCGATACCTGCCTTGCCTAATCCACATTCATTACTTTCTTCATACAGACCAGCAAGTTCTTGTTAGTATAAAAGTCTCTTGCTGTTGTCATCACCATCAGTCTACGATCATATGTACAACATAGTAGATCAAAGGTTTAAGGAATCTATTCGCAAGAGTAGACAAGTCAGTATAATCCTAACGAACAAAATCCTCAATAGAGCCGTGCAGGCGTAAGTGTTGCGTGCGGTCAAATAAATCCGTTAGATCGATCGTTCGGTTTCATTCGCCACAAATTATACGAGCGAATGCGTTGCCACTGACAATATACGAGGACAGAAGTAAATATGCTTAGGGAAGCGCCACTATGCGTCCGTTAATAAATATCGATTAAAAGTATAGCTCGATTCTACAAATTACTAGTATTTTCATTAGTGCAAAATGGTTTATTTGCTTTTTAATGGCCCGAGGCAAACAGATATAAGTGGATTTAATGGTTATCGATTTCTCGTGCCATTACAAACTTCTAATGCAGACATCGCTCGAAAGAAATCGTAAACATATAAAGATACACAGAAGCACTTTTTAATATTAGTTAAAATAATTTCAAAGCATCAACAAGCCTTTGTGGTCGATAAGAATAAAATGAGCTTTAAAAGTAATCGATCAATGGATTTTTTTCCTACCAGCTCCATGATATGAATGACTACTTGTATAGCCCCTACTAAATGCCGTACTGTTAATAGCCTTGCATGTTGATTTCTAGCAACAAATTCTTCAAAATGGCTCCATTTTTACCAACCTCCTCCAATCCTCCATCTTTGAAATACTGTACAATACAGTTCGGTTTTTAACTTAGAACTCAATTGACAAAACGGAAGCATTTCTACGGCTACATATTTGTACTTTCTTAGTGAATGCAACATTGGTATTTTAACATCAATATGTTATTTTCTGATTTCTTTAATTGAAAATCTTTTTTATACCGACGGAGAAAGCCTTTGTCTGTGCATGTCATCAAAATATTAGGTACATCACTAACATATGTGACCTATTTAATCCTACTGTAGAATACTAGTCAAAGGTATTAGGGTCAGATAGTCCGACGTACTCGTCGAACTTGGATTGGCAAACTCCTGCTCTTTTCAAACATTATATTGATCTCTTTCGAATCTTTCAATATAACGTGTCTTGGAAGTACTCGATTTTGCAAGACAATGGACATTGACCTCAAGTTCTTAAGAAAATCAGAATCTGAGAGGATAATTACAATACTAGCGTAGGTCAATTTTTATCTCAACAAGGGATGAGAAGAGCTGTATACTCATATATGTTTAGAAAAATACAGAGGATTTTTGATTATACTTTATATAAAACAATTTTGTTATCAAAAATATCCAATAATAACTGAACTTATGTATATTAATTGCACAAAAAATAATTTAAAAAGGATTCAAGGCGACCTCTTTAGGATTTTAATTAACCAGTTTCCAAAGTGAAACAAACGTACTGTTCATAACAATCGGTACTCGAAAACGATTGTTTTCATCGATTCATTAAACCGAATCAATGCAAAATAATATTTAATTTGATAACTGAAAGGCCATCACTATAAACATAACAAACCAATGTTGGTCACAGGTAAATCCGCATATTGTAGTTTAATCAGTTTATGTAACTAGCACATACTGTTAAATGACACGAAATTCGATCGAATTTGGCTTTGACCAACTTATATCATTGAACTTGCTGTGCCAAGATTTGAATACTTGTCATCATATACATAATACTGATATTATCATCGTGGATAGTGGGTATGTTTAATATCCTTGGCTACCTCGTGGTGTAGTAGGTTTGATTACTAGTTTGGAGTAAAAAGCGATTATTGAGATTTAATAACAGCCCAGTCAGGAAATTGGCGATATTACATTCGCGTGCGCGAAGAGCGTGCCGATAATATTTTATGGGAATTACACTAATGGGCACGTCTTATATTCCAAGATAAGTGGGACTGGTGCTGATATTTTTCATATCTCCTGTCCAGCCCATCGTAACAAATAAGAGGGATCGGTTGTTTTGTTAACATATTGACTACATAAATGATGGTAATGATTGATGTTTTACAGAGCTGTATGGGGACGGCCTAAGAATACCCCCACCCTCAATCCAAGCCCAGAGTGATGTAAAAGTCAAAGGGCAATAGTCTCTTATCTAGGAGGCTTCAGCGAGCTGGATAGCGGTCGCGCTAAGTGATGGCGGTACCATCAATCGGATCGGCGACAGGCAGCAGAAACACAATCTGCGATTGCCAATCTGCCTGCTCAGTGTGGCAATTACGAGCTTTTACGTTTAATGGACGACAACAGCAGAATGCGGCCCCTAGTTCCCGGTAGTTCCACTAGTCCTAGCCACGTAAAATTCGATGCCGTCGGAAACTATAATGGCAATTGACGAGGTCATGGGTGGCGTGATTGGATACTGTAGGAGTAGGATTCTGTAGGAGTAAGTATACGAGCAGGAAAGCAAACTCTCGAATGGGACGCTTAGACTTATGAGGGAACATAGAGCACACGAATACCTTACGTCTGTCAAGCTTCTTTCTATGCAAATTCACAAACTAATACGCCGAGACCTTCACAGCTTAAATACGCAACGGGTTACCCCAGCGATTCAGTAGAATAGAGAGTAGAACGTTTTCGTGAAGAAACTTGGAAGAAAACATCTGACAAAGGTTAGGACTGATTCTGGGGTTACCGTTTCTTCTAAGCCTGAAATCTTATCTGAGACCGAAGCTTTCTATAGCAAGTTATATACGTCGCACGCTTCTCATCCCGACACCCTGAACAACGATCCGCGTGCAATCCTCACACGACATTTGTCAGGCGATTTTCCGGACGTCAGCTTGAGTGAGATTAGCCTAGCTCTAGCGCAGCTTAAAAGGGGAAAGTCTTCGGGGAGGGATGGAACTACAGTCAAGCTTCTCAGAGCAGGAGGCGAAACTGTATTAAGAGAGCTAAAAAAGGTTTTTAATTTCGTCCTTCAGCGGGGCGTACCTCCCAAGTCATGGCTTGTAAGCGACGTTGTTTTGTTTTTTAAGAAGGGTGACAAATCACTTCTTCAAAACTACAGACCGATTTCACTTTTTGACCACATTTAACAAATGTCATGTTCAACAAACAAGTTTTCCCTAGGACGGTCAACTTCAATGGAGCTATTCTCGGAGTCGTAGACGAATACGTCTACCTCTTGCAACCGTTGCAATTGGGTAGACATAACTTCGGATAGAAGGATTCTGTTGGGTAGGGCAGCATTTCGGAAGCTTCGTCACATTCTCACGTCGCCTATACCGCAGAGCTTGTAGACTTTAGTCTTTGACCAATGCGTTGTCCCCGTGATTACCTACGGGGCCGAAACATGGCCTCTTAATTTAGGACTGGCCTGCAAGTTTGCGGTAGCTCAACAGCCTATTGATATGTTAGGTGTTTCTCTATCCTACAGAATTCGTAAAGAGGTCATGATGCAGAGAACTAAGGTACGGATACCTTCGTATCTTCGCGTCGCGCGATATCACGCGACGAATAAGCTCGCTGAAGTGCAATGGGCTGGTGACACACTGTAAAGAACAGATGGCAGATGGGCCAGTAAGGTTCTGGAGAGGAGGCCGCGTTTAGGAAAACGAGGTGTTGGTCGACCGTTTACCAGGAGGGAAGACGATCTCCGTGCAGTAGCCGGTCCGGGATGGATGCGAGTAGCGGAAGACCGGTCGTCTTGGCGTTCATTGAAAGAGGCCTATGTCCAGCAGTGGACCAATAAGGTCTGATAATAATGATGACGACGAATGATTTTATTAGATTACTTTTACGAATTAGTTTTAACAAGTTACAAATGTAACAGATGATCGACTATGTTAGCTTTCAAAGAAATTTGTCCATGTCCTGAAATGGACGAAGAAAATCTGATGTTGATAATTATTTGACATTATTGTATATAAATAACAAACCCAACCCATCCTTAATTCATACGAATGCGTGGAGTTCCAACCCTAATCGTACAAGGAAATGAAAACATTACAAAACAATGCGAATAGAAAATTAAGCAGCCGGTAAGCACGCATATTTTTAACGGCCAGGAAATGGGCCAAACGTGAATAAATTTGGTAAGGTATCGCCCACTCCAATTCACAGACTTCCCGCTTATAAATAATACGTAACAAGGGAGGCAATTTTTCCATCCTCGTATGTTATTTAAAAAATTTGGATGTAAATTTTTGTGAGTACAATTTCCTATGTAATTCAAACGATAAGCTCGTGCTTTCTGATGACTGAGGACGCCTATAGATGTGCACGTCAATGTTATGCACACGTGTTCCGCCATAGTAAAGTGACAGCTATGTTGTCGTGTTTCATGCTGTGTTCGAGTTTTCGGTGGCCTATTCGAGAGCCTCCTCGTAAAGAAAAATAAAGGTTGTGCATACTTGTGCCGTCCTTTCTCCTTTCCTATCAAATTGGATCGGATACTCACTCATCGCACGAAACACGATAACATAGCTGTCAATTTGCTGTGGAATAGTTTGACCTAGAGACACCTACCTGGTCGTGCCGAACCAAAAAAACTTCATGCAAGTATAATGCTGCCTCCTACATACAATATTCATTTGGATTTACAACCTTAAATACCTGAAATAAGATACCAAGTGACTGTTATGATATCTTCTAAAAGAAGTGATAATCCTGATTTATTATGACACTAATTTTGTACTTAAGGTACAATAATTATAATGACGAAGGCATTATAATCACCATTAATTAAGAGGAAGAACGGCGGAAACAGAAATGACACAAAATCATTTTCAATTTTGCGGTAGTTAGTCGCACAGGACTGACACCAATAAGATTAGCAAAAGCCTCGCCATCGTTGTGGGAGGTATATCTATGATTTCATTTGTCTTTTATTTTTTTATACATATATATTAGTGTAACATAAATCTGAAATATTGAAGTGATAATTTCTTGTAAATATAACGCTAGCTGCATGTACGACAATATATGACGTTATAAGTAACGTTCCGAGTCTAGTAATGTTCCGAACAGGCGGGGACTGCGAGAGAGAGAGAGCGTAACAAGTCGTCTCTTTGTCTCAATTGGTAAAATCCTAACGTTATAATGAACATTAATATTCATCAGATAATTTATGATTTAGGAAATTAGAGAACAGCTATCGCGTAAAATTATGTTGTCCGTAAACCGACTTACAGACAAACAGTTCTATTAAATGACATCAAAAAGGAGGACCTTGTCAATTAATTAAAAAAATGTATTTATGGTACGCTATTACGTCATCATTAGTGGTGCGATTATCAAAAACCTTATTTCGCTTTAAAGATGTCACGAAATTAGAATGTGTTGGTAGTATTCCGGAGAAATTGCGGGCAACCCTCAAATTTTATAGGTATATTCGTTATGTAGTGATTATAGAGTTATTCGGTTTAATAATTTGAACTACAATGGTTGCTTCTAGAAATTTGTTCCTTTGAACGCGATAAACGATAACTTTTCATACACAAATATTTCCACATGATGGTAAAAATACGATCAAAGCTAAGCTGTTGTTTCTCCGCTTATTTATATAAGCCCATGTCTGTATGATTGTATATCATGATTGACAGCCATTGGGTTATCTTAAGCGGATACAATGTGCGACTTCGTGGGCTTGTTATAATTTACTCTATATATATATATACTATAAACAATTCATTCATACACTGCTTTCAAGCTCTGAACAAATTTTATATATTTTTTCTGACTCATCTGATATATTCTCATTATTATTAGGCAAGTGAATAGTTAGATCCACAGTGGATTAGTGGTTAGCGCTTCTGACCTCTTGGGTGGTCTAGGTTCGAACACCGACTTGTACTAATGAGTTCTTCTAACTCAAGAACATTCTCTGAATGCTCCTACGATAAACGAGATCATCGTGAGGAAACCCGGATTCGTATATTCGAGATTGGCCTAATCTAGTATTAGACCTGGTTTCTCTTCTGGGTTGCAGAATTCAGTCAATCTATGTAAAAACTTGGCTCCTTCATCAAATCAGGTCGGCTACATAATCTAGGTGAGATTAGGTAACTGACCCCGATATCATCTGATATATAAACGGTACAAGATTAGGAAGAAGAGATAAGTGAATAGTGTGGTAAAAATAGAAACTTAAAAATTTACCGTATCATAGATTTATCGCATTTCAGACGTACAGATGTGTGTGCATTATCTGAATTCCCACAAGTCTAAAGAATGAGAATAATATTTCTCTGTAACGTCAAAGATGGCACGCTGTTCAATCCTTATCGTACTTGTCTGGTTTTTTCTATCAAACACTACAGTTGCCAAGTTTACGATGGGGAGGCTGAAGTTGCCAGAAACGTGATTCAGTTACAAACTCTTCTGTTGTTTGAATTTGAAGTTGCGAGGTGTCTTTTGTGGAATCCCTTCCGGGATTTTGTCACTTGTTTTTATTTAAAGTTTTGCAACATAGCAAAACTTTTGCAATATTGTTTATAGAGAATTTCATTAAGCTAATAACGATAGCCGCATAGGGATTAACGCTTTTATTCTGAACGAAACCGTGGCGACCGACTTCCCCTTCGGTTTTCGCTCCAGCGCCCGCGCGTAAAGGCTCCCCTATCTATCCGGTTTTCCTCGTCTATGTGGCTATTTATAATCTTATAGGTTCAATGTAAAAGTCGACCATATTTCGTAATATTGTTATAATTCATATGCGCACTGAATGAGTGCTCACCTTATCTGGTCGACATTCGTATTTTTCAGTCATTAATTTAAATATTACAACAACAACACGTCTTGTGTATGTAGGGATCGTGGCATGTGGCACTCGGTTCATCCGATTGGGGAACTTTTTTGAAAAATATATTTGCTTTTTTACTTTCTAAAAAAGTTTTCCCACTTGTGGAGCATTTTTGTGTGTGAATTACATTTGACTGAATCGTGTTTGTTGCTTTGACACTAGCTGCTGCTTGATAAAGTCATGGATATTATTGTGAAGTGTTTGTTGAGTTACGTCTTAATTGTGAAAGTAACGGAGTTTATGTATCAATATATTTTTTTCATAGAAGTTAGGTCTTAAGTTTTATTTTTAAAATTATTTTTTGTATTTTGTGTAATTTTTTTCCGAATAAAATAAACAAATTTGACATACAATTGTTTACTAAATGATTAACCTATTTATTAATTTTACGCGGTGGGAAAACATAGAGTTGATATGTATGAAGTTGCTACTATTTTACGGGTTACACAGCTTTAAAGAAAAAACAGAATCCGGATAATATGACTTTGTAGGCTGCCTACCTGTCTGACAAAGTGAAAGAAGAGATTATGACAAAAACATCAGCGAGGTCAATCATGTCAAATATGTACTTGTTTTTTGCATTTTAAATATATAAAAGAAACAAACTAAGTAACTTATATTTGTAGTTCATTTCATAATAAGTAAGTGTAGGCGCCCCCAAATGTAAGTTTGTTGACATTTGTAGGTTGTCATGCTTGTACTTCCCATTAGTACGGAGCCCATTAGTCCCATTAGTAATAATCTTGTAAGAGGTACTGCCATGCGGCATAGGAGGAGTTAATGTCATGCATCCTGCTATACTATGGACTTGGGCCGGCACGACCGGGGAATTACCTCTCGCTCACTTGATTCCCCCGTAAAGTGGCACCTATGGTGGTGGTGTGGCTATACGGCGGCCCATTGTGAGAGGGGTGGAAAGCTGGGCAACGTATCGGTATAATTGTGCTGATATTCATGGGAGTTGGTAGTCGTTGAAAGGCTCCGATTGATTTTGTCCCCCTGTACTATAAAAAAATGCTATATATTAACGCCAAGAGATTCTGGCGCTGGTTCTACTTGGTAATACTTTAAGAGGAAGTATATGTATTAGTGGAGTAAACGGCTAATCCCCGCACAAGCCCCATGTTTGTGTTGCTCGGTAAAATATTACGGTAAATCGATTTATCCTAATTCTAATTAAGCCCTCGCAGATGACACCTGCTCCTTACATCTAGATGAGGGCTGACGCGGGTTGTGCTCGGGTAATATTTCTATATCGTGTTTTATTGTTCTGTAGATCTATCGTTTAACCTGTTCGGTAGATTTATTGGATAAGTTTGGAAATTGTTTTTAACTTTTAGTCGGGTGAACTAATGGCAATAGTCTTACGGTTATAGGCATCAAACTCAGGAAATGCGTTCCCCTCCTTCCAGCAATGATATTGTTGGAACTAAAATTATAAGCAGAAAGAAGCGGAATAGCATAGCTATGACGTCATGCGGGAGAACGGTAAGTCAGTTGCGCTAGTCTTTAACTACTGTCCACTCGTTTATCCTCTATGCAATTATACAATTACAATATCTCCATAACTTCTTAAATACGAAACTGCACAAGGATGAAGGTTCATAACAAACATTTTCGTTATCCCACATTTACTTAACACTTTTAAAACATAGAAATATTCACAATGTACTGAAAGTTTCGGTAAATTTGCAGCAGCTTTCACCATTAGCTGAAAGTTAATTAGAAATCTTTAGAGTATAGGATCCAGAGTTCGAATGAAAGTGTGTTTTTAAAGAACAACGAAACTACTTTCACATTGGATCGTTACAATGCTCGTTATAACTTATGTTCGGTTAAAACAAACAACCGAATAAAATAATTGTTTTTGGACTTACAAATGATCCATTATTCAGGTATTAATTAACTAGCATCATCTCACGGTTTCACCTACGTAACTCCGGTGCTATGAGTCCTAGCGTATCGGTAGGTAGTTTATTGCCTTCCTCGATAAATGGACTATTCAACACGAAGAGAAATTTTCAATACAGGCTAGTATATTTAAAATTGGCGCGTTATAATAAACAAACAAAGTTTCAGTTTTGGAATAGGAGGGCAAATGAGCAATCGGATCCTTTATACCACTACCGAAGCTCACGAAAATCACTATACCAATACGGTGCTCTCCTTCCCCCCCAATGGGCTACCGGTTAATCCCAAACCGCACGAAGCGCGACACCGAAGATGTCACTTTACGGTGGTATTATGTGAGCGAGAGGTACCCCCCGGTCGTGCCGGCCCAATTCCATTGCATAGGAGGATGTAGTGTCATGCACTATCTATGGCACTATTTCTTCCTTCTTTATATTATTAGTATAGATAAACATTAGAAATATTTTTTCCATATTGTTAGGTAGCATACATTTTAGTAGGAGGTAGTAATAACACAACCATAGGGTTCATTGCAGCAGAGTCAGGTCGGTACGACTTATAGGAGGTACCTCTCACTCACATGATATTGCCCTAAGGTAATATCTATGCTCTCGCGTTCGCACAATCATACCCATGTATTTAATTTAACAGCGTGTCGGTTAAACGTAAGGGTTTCCTTAGATTTAATGTTAGAAAAGAAATTTACCTTTTTAGAACGTATCATACAGACTGAAGAAAGGGCTAAACGCAACTTCTACGCTTTTACCAATATTTTGAGTTCAACATGGAGCAGGCCTTTAATACCTTAAAAACAATATACAACACAACGTACTTTGGAAGCATGTGTTACGCCACTACAGTTTAGTTGCATACCATAGGCGCGACGTGTCGAAAATTACTACAAAGTCAGAGGCTATGGTTATAATTTTTATGTAACGCTTACAGCACCGTTCCGTTTTACAGAATAGGGGTGCAAAGGAGCAATCGGAGCCCTTTTAAGACTATCGAGGCCCATGAACATCCACATAATTACTATGCCGATGCGTTGCCATTCCCAGTGCTTGATAGAACATGTAGTGGCCCTACATGTTCTATCAAGTCATCCAACGCCGTGCCGCTATGTATTACCACTCTAGAAACCTCTCTAGCATTAGCTTTTTAATACCACAAGACAGACCGAAGATTACGAAACTCTTTAAACCAATAGATGTTACCACTCAGAACTTACTTACAGGGAATGGCAGGCACGATGGACTACAATTAAAGGACGGAACACGTACACAACTTCTTCCCCTGCGTACAGAAGCGATTATTGGAAAACTGGTTAGAAGCACATCATTGCATGGTTCCCCTTACGGGTTACGGCAATTTTAGAAGCAAACTATTTAGTTTCAAATTATTACCATCACCTCTTTGTGACTGCTCGGTCGAGGCTGAGAAATACGACCAAACCGACCAACAGACTGCGGGAGTGGCGTCTTTGGCAGAAAGAGCGAAATGTGATGCTTAACAATGTTAGGAATGTTACGGGAATAATTGATTTACTGTAGTGACCTCGTGGACAACTTGGGAAACTTTAGTGCTTTCAAACTATTTTATCATAAATATTACGGGCAGCACATAATATAACGCAATAAGACCCAGTTGATAATGAAATCTAACGTGTAATCAAGATGTGTCAGGCATTTATACCTGCGTGGCGAATTCCGTGGTGGTTTTACCTGCCTGCCGTCTCTTTTTTACTGATTAAGTCATTGCAATCATGTGCTGTCTCCGCAATGATACTGGAGGGAAACCGGAAAACACTTCCTACCCTACTGCCATATTATTCTAATTAAATTCGTCGTAGGTCCCAATGCATTGTAAATCATTTGGAACAGTTATGTGTTTACCGTATGTATTGGTATAGTTGGGTAAATACTCTACGGGAGATAAGTTAAAGTCTATATTAATGTTCTACGTTTATTATAACGGTAAAATCACTACACTATGAGGTAAGCACACAAGTGGAGAGAATGCGGTATGGGAAACAATCCACACCTTGGTCGCACGGTCAACTTACTGATTGAACAGTTTATGATTCTACGGAGTGTCCCCACACATTCCCCCTCCATTTAAATTTTTAAAATTAATGAAAATTAAAAAAAAAAAAAACATAATGAATAAATCTATAATATGTTAATTGCGGGCGGCAACGCTGTGCCCGAGCGCTTATCGCTAGTTGCAACTTGACACCTTCGATAAGCGGTCTACCTGAATATGTTACGAATTTTACACAATTATTTTTTTTGAGACTATGAACCTTAAAACATTTCTTACACTATTATTTACAATTAACTATAACTTACTAAAAAACTTATTCATAGAGGGACACTTTAATAAAAAACACTAATACGTAGGAACTTGTCCCGGATTTGTCCGCGCTGTCGCTACTACCGCTACGGCGTCTTTTTCCAACGCAGGCGCCATACGTTCCGTTAATACGGACCTAGTTGGCGACCGCAATGTTTGCATCCTTTGTAGAATACGAACGAACCCACTATAACAATTATTAAGATAAAAAATATGCTAAACGGCTCCACCTTCTTCTCTAAAGTTGTGGTGGCGTTAGCATCGTTAGCTCCGACTTGAGCGATCACTATTTCCTCGTTTTTACTTTGTGTGTTGCCCATTATAGCAATAATGCTCATCTATCTTAAATAACTACTATCACTAACAAAGTGTCCGTCTACTATTTTACAATAACGACTAAATGCTATAATCTAACTAACCAAGTATACATTATATATTTGCAATTATAAGCTTTCCTAATTGCATTTCCGCGTACGTGCTAAAATTATCTTAAAATATGCACGTAACTAACATGTTTATGTTCCGTAACTGTTGTGAATCTAGGTTAAATATCATTCTATTTAATATTGGTTAAAAGAAAAATAGAGAGAGGGCGATACCCTACTTGTGTTTACTTCGGCTCCTGTTTATAATTGTGATTAAAAATATGATAGTGCAAAAAACAAAGTTTAAAGAATCTAAAGTACTGCAGAGAACAGAGAATTAAACCGACATTTGTTATACCATCTCGAAGTTTCATATTTGCTTTCAAAGCAACATAAATTGTTGTCAAAACGGAGTGAACTTTTAAAGTTTATTCTGGCGAAGATTGGCAAAAAACAACAGACATGGATTGAAGCTAAGGTCAGTGTCTAAATTCAAAAAGAACTAGTACCGAAACATTATTTTTGTGAATTTCGAATGAACACATATTTTAAGTAAAAAAACAAAGAAAAATTCAAATATTTAACAGTCACTATATAAAAATCGAGTCTTACGTCGAGTAGCAAAATTACTCCACAACACAAGATCTTGAGTTAAAATCCATAGAGGGCAGTATAATCCCATTACCAAGGTGGATGAAATGTTAAGGATCTTGCAAAACATACAAAAGAAAGACATGAAAGAAATATCAAAGAATCTAACAACATTTATCTAAAGTTGAAATCTGAAGTTAGAAATGAAAATTGAGCAACAGTAAAAAGTATTGAATTTTTAAATAAACAGTAAAAACGTCATATTTTCTGGGATCGATGAAAATAAGAAAGGATATCTATAGAAAATCCTTTTTTAATGATATTAGATATAATAAATAACACTTTGAAAATACCGTGTCAAAAATGGGAATTAGATTACGTTCACGGAATGGGTAAAAATCAGATAAAATTAGACCTGTTATAGCAACATTAACAACTTATAGTAAGAGGATGAACTTCTTAAAATAAAAAAAAACTATTAAAAAACAGTAACATCTATATAAAAGAAAATTTTCCTCCGAGTTTTTCCTCCGAAAAATTTGAGTTGGCGCGTAACTACAATAATGTAGCGCGATGACCGCGTCTTCTTTAAGCGTCCACTCCATATTTAACTCCATAAATACTCGCAACACTTTAAATTAGAAGTAATGTATATTCTCATTTGTGTAAAAACTCTAAATTCAACAGTAGAAATATATTTGTTACCAGTATTTTTATTTGAGGTTTTTGTTGTGCCTCAGTACTTACGGCTTGTCAAAGTATATTTATTATATAAAAAAGGTAATTGTGAAATATTGTGAAAATCTAATCCTTCGAATCTCATGCTGAAAAATTCACATGATCGGAGGCGGACTTCATCCAACGACGGTGATGGAGCGTAAACGCACTACCCAGTGTCGTCAAATAAATGCGATTTTTTCTTGTATTTTACGGAATATATCAACATTTTTATACAATAATAATGGAGTTTAAGAAATTCGCCGAAAGCGCGAAATATTCTCTTGGAACTTTGCCTAATCTGAATGCTCATAGTGTGGACTCGGCAGACCACTGTTGTATTTTCACTTTTTATTATTTGCTGATCTATTCAAAAGTCGTAGTCAAATAACACTATAATACGAAAATCATTCTAGATGCTTCGGAATGGCTATTTGGTTCGGTCAGGTTTGCCTTTTGTGTATGGATTTGTGTACCCAAAATTAACCGTTTTCTACTAAATTGGAAAAGTTAGCCTAACTGTCCTTTAAATATATGTCTTAAGTGACATGAGAATTACCTAAAGCTGGCTCTTTTAGTACTTACTAAATGATAAATTGGATAATTTATTTGGAACAGTTGAAAGTACAGCAATATTGTCATTAGTTTCCAGTCTACTGCTCCCAGGAACGGTGTCACCGCCTCTTGGTTTTCACATATATATACAATATTTAGTACACCCAGTCTCAATTATCTTGTTTACGTATTCAGTACATATTTTGGCAACATACCAACATGTTTGTAATCAAACCTTTCAACAATAGTATACGACGAATGAAAACTTTGTATTTTTTTATTTTTATCAACACTAGCTGTTATTCGTATTCGGTTTCGTTATTTCGGAGTAAAATATATAAAATGGTCCAGGTCATGTTTTTGTTTATACCTTTCTAAAGCAGCCATACGTCCCGAAGATATATGCATCGCCCTCCCTCATCCCTGAACTATCTTGATTCCTGTAACACAGTACGAGTGATCATCATTATTTAACAAGGAGTCAGGTCTTCTGGGCATGCTATTGGTATTACCCCAGTCGTGCCAGCCGGCGCAAGCAGAAGTTTTCATGAATTTGTGAAATAAAAATTTAATTTGCCTTGCGACATTAAAAGTGTATGTTATATCAATATTTTACATTTATAACAGGAAAATGGAGAACTCGAGGTAAACAGTTGGAAAGTAGGCCTAATTTGGGCTATCAATATTGATAATTAAATGATTTCGTTTGCATCGAATATTCAAAATTAATATTAAAAGAAATAAGAGGAATGTAAATTCCAGAAAAAAGATAAAAGGGAAGGTATTCTTGATAAGCGTTCATTTTATAAAAGGGATCAAAGTTATTATTTATTGGCGAAGAATTGATAAGGCAATAAATTATGAGAATTTTCCTGAGTTTGCTTTTATCGATTATAACAAAAGCGTATTGGGAACATACATTTTTATAGTTTTTTGGGTAAAATTACTCAAAAACATTAGAACATTACCTCTCGAATTTTCTGGCCTACAAATAATATTTACGTAATGTAATGTTAAACAAAGTATTCAGTTTGAATGTTTATACAAACATTACCCTAATTTTACGTTCCACCTGAAGGCCAAGGGTTACTAGTGCTAATAACATTACTAAATTCGCAATTTGTATATTTTTTTGGGTCTACTTTATTTTGTGACACAAAGTTAAATAAAAAAATATGTGCAACTACTTTTACTGAGGCAGACCAAAATATGGCAATGTTCGTTATTCACGGTAACCAACATTACCATATATACTTTTTTGTTTATGGTTTGGGCCACAGTAGTGGATGCTGTGTTTTGCATAAATAATACTTTTAAAAAGTACATTCACTGTATTTTCACTTGCATGACCTTCAGATTATTGACATATTCTATAGAGACAGAAAGTATGAGACTTACTTGTGTCGCTTTAAAAGAGCCCGACTACAAACACCACGCGGATATGCCTTCTGAGAATCAAAATATGGACCTGTTGAAAGAGGAAGTAAAAAGAATTTTTTTAAAGAGTGTATCATGATTTTAGATATTAGTGTATTTACTTTGTTTCGTTTGCGCGCCTTTATATGCTGTGTCCTTTTATATATCTGTCCATTGATTTACAAAAATACAAGACACACGATTTCATACTATATTTCTAAATCATCTTGGATTGTATACATACATACATTTTTACGAGGCCATCAATGCACGTATGACGTAAAGTAGTTTTTATAAAACTGATTCTGTTTGAAAAAAGTGTACCTAATTTAAATATATTTTTGCAAAGACAATCTTAGATTCATGATTTTGAGTTGGTTAGGCTGACGTCCACCCGGGCCTGATAGATGGGCGGATACGGCGAGATGTTCATACCCGCTGTATTTATGATTTCGGATCCGGGCAAATATTGGAGGTTGAAATCCATTGTAATTTTAACTAAGAATACAATACTATATCATTAACTTCAGATATATTTTTTGGTTTCAAAACTATCAAAAGGCAAAAAAAATATCTGACATTCCTTTGCCTTTTGATAGTTTGCATTATTAGTTAAAATGGCAATGGATTTCAACCTCCAATATTTACGTAGCGTCACGTGCGGCTTATGAACAGCCGGTGGCCAATTGGAGGGGAGGAGGAAGGAAAACAAATCGGCATAGTTATAATGTGACTGTATATGGGGTTCGGTAATCATCAAAAGGCTCCGACTGCTCATTTGTCTCCCT